>VYZT01050741.1:5985-18712 GCA_013400735.1 Pomatostomus ruficeps | reverse complement strand
GGACATTGCTGGGGGTCACAGGGCACTGCTGAGCCTGAGTCAGATTCCTTCCATGAGGATTTGTTACCTCCTGCCCCAACAGTCGATAAGGAAACATTTTTATGGCAAGTTCTTTGTGTAACCACAGCTCAGGGTAACCATTCTGCCATGCAGACCATGACCCGAGCCAGCTTAGTACCGCTAAAAACATTTTATAACCTACAAATGTTTACAGTTTATCTTCTGCCGAGTCTGAGTACACCTTCCTCACTGACATCACAGAAGAAAGAAACAAACTGGTGTTGCCCAGCCTGTGAGGAGAGCAGCTCTATCTGCAGAGCACAGGCAGCCAAGGGAGGAGAACATGTGTCCCTGTGGCCACTGATATCTCTCCCAAACCATCCTGGGACGGAGGAAACGGGGCCATTTGCGCTCTGCTGGGTTTATTGCTGTTGGCTGACAGATAAAGGAGATGTCCTTTGGTGGATTCTTTTCATGTCAGCTGTGGACGTGGATGAAAGGGGCAATAACGCATTTCAGCTTCTGTGAAAAGCGAAGGAACAGCAGTCCGGGAAGGAAGAACCTCAGGGAGCCCTAGGAGGGATCACATCTATCTCCCCGTTCCCAACAGGGGTTTTTTTTTATCTCCCCCTTCTCAGGCAGTGTCACCTGTATTTTTTTGGTTCCATCATTAGAAACTTCCCTTGTCTCTGTTTTGTGTCGCTCTTGTAACTGCTTTCACTCCCTCACGGGCACAGAGCCCCGGGGATTCATTCCCTGCTTTCAGAAGCCTTTCCCGTTTTTTGACGCTGTCATTACTGTGCCATCGGACTCCTTTCCCCAGACCACCTAACATCATCTTCCTCGGATCTCTCCCTGCCCTCTGGCACTGGGAAGCCATTCCCTGGCTCCTGTCCCTGCAGCCCTTGTCCCCAGTCCCTCTGCAGCTCTCCTGGAGCCCCTTTAGGCCCTGGAAGGTCTCCCTGAACCCTTTTCTTCTCCAGGCTGGAATTTCAGAGTGATCAGTGAGTTCTGCTGTGTTCAGGGGAGTTCCAGAGCCTGGTTTCACCCCTAGGTCAGCAAATCCAGCCCACTGCAAATCCTGGTGGGATTTCCATCGCTGTTGTCACGACACTCACCCAGATGGGACAAGAAGGTCCCTCTGAGGAACTGGGATGTGGTTTCAAAACTGCCACATAACCAGAGGAGCAGAGAGGAGGGCGTGGAAATTCGAGAGGAGATTTGAGTGACTTGGTGGCAGAGTTGATGGGAACGTGGAAGAACTGAGAGCTGTTGGTCAGATCCGTCGGTGCTTTCTCCAGGGGGGAATCCTGGGGTGGTTGATGCACTTTGGTGGTGCTGGAGCGAGGATTTCCTCTCTCAGGCTTCCCCGGTGGCCTCTCATTTATCTGTGTGATGCCATCATCATTCCATGCCCTCAGTGTCCTACAGTAATGGCTCGAGAGAAGGCACAATGAACTTCAGGAACCCCAGTCCCTAAGGAAGAAATATTTCCCGTACGTTGCACACAGACAGTCCAAAGCCCGGGGGTTACTCGCGGTTCTTCCTGTAAAGCAGCTCTCTGCACCCTTGTTCTTCACAGCAGCACAATCTCAAGGGCAGGAGCCTCGCCTATTCAATAATTCAATGAATTTCTGGGATGATGAATCCTAGAAAATGACATTTTGCCAAGTGATGATGGCTCTTTCCCAATCTACCTCAGGGGGAAAAAAAGCGCAAGATCTTACAAGCACAAGTATTTCTTGGTTAAGAATCTATTTTAAAGCTTTTCTAGAGCTTGGGAGGGATATTCCTGAAAGCCTCTCTCACTCGTTCTGGATTGGGGCTCGGAACCTCCAGGACCTGCTGGGCAGGGAAGGCCCCAAAGTTCCCAATACGGAGAGGTAAAACTGGGGAGCTGGGGGGTGACTCTGTCCCTGACCCTCGGGTGGCCGTGGGCTCTGCTTCCTCTTTCTCTCTGAAATCCTCACTCCACTCCCGCGACTGGAATTCCCTAACTGCTCCTTTCTGTCTTCCCTCATTTCCCTCTTCTGGAATCTGTTTTGCTGCCCACAAACTCAGACTCTTCTCCTTCCGCTTTCCCCACTTCCCTGTTCCTTAATCATTCCCCTCTTCTTTGCATTTCAGGTCCGAAATCTTTTCCCAAGCACTCCCGGGCCTTCCAAGGGGTCTGTTTTCCTCCTGGCTTTGCCAGAACACGCTGTACCCGCAGGAACAGCCTCCAGAATCCCTCTGTACTTTCGGTTTACATCAGAACGTGGTTAAAGTTCACCTGATTTATCGATTCATTGTCACCCTAGCGTCCACAAGCTCAGCTGAAAACGAACTCTCCTCTGAATTACTGCTTCAAAGTCCCTCCAACCCCAATCAGTCTGGGACTCTTGGGACAGTGATTATTGGGATTCTGGGATTCTTGGGACAGTGATTATTGGGATTCTGGGATTCTTGGGACAGCGGTTATTGGGATTCTGGGATTCTTGGGACAGTGGTTATTGGGATTCTGGGATTCTTGGGACAGTGATTATTGGGATTCTGGGATTCTTGGGACAGTGGTTATTGGGATTCTGGGATTCTTGGGACAGCGGTTATTGGGATTCTGGGATTCTTGGGACAGCGGTTATTGGGATTCTGGGATTCTTGGCAAAGGCAGAGCTTCAAAATTGGAAGTCGGTGCCTGTGCCACGATGTCCTTGCAGACACTTTTTCCTGCTTCCACCTAAGCTCCCAAAACCCCAGGGCAGCCAAAGCTGTAATTTCCACTCTCCCCCAGCTTGCCTCAGCAATGAGCCCATCCCGGAGCAGCACAGCCTCGTCTCTGCCTTATCTCTGCCTTATCTCTGCCCTCAGCAGGACCTTGGCACCAGCTGATGGATCCCAGCCACGTCTGCCCGACAGGAACTCGCTGTCCTTCCGGGCAAAGCAGCTGTTGGAGAGAGGAAAGCGGCTCTAGGAACAGCGAGGGAAAGGCAGGGAATCTCCAGCCCCTCCTCAGCCAGCTCCACCTGCTGTGGGTGTCACACCACGGGGTTCTGCCACTTTGAAACCCAAAAAAAGGGGGAAAAAGAAAATATAGAAAGAAGCTGCTGCTGTGGGAGGAGGGACAGGGAACACACAGGGAGCTGGACTTGCTCCCTGGAGTGGTGATCCAGACACAGGATCAGCATTCCCAGCCAGCCTTGGGGAGAGGTGCAGAAAAGCACCAATGAGACAAAATACCTTGAAAAAAATCAGTTCAATAAATTCCATATTCCCCCTGAAACCAGAATATGACTAAAACTGAAAAGTGCAGAAAAAACAGGTGCAGATTCCATAGAATCCCAGAAACTGAGGTTGGAAAAGCCCTCCCAGCCCAGGCAGTCCCAGCTGTGCCCGATGGCCACCTTGTCCCCAGCCCAGAGCTCTGAGTGCCACCTCCAGGTGACACCTGCAGGGCTGGGGACTCCAAAGCTCCCTGGGCAGCCCCTGCCAAGGCCTGAGCGCCCTTTCCAGGCAGAAATTCCTGCTGCTGTCCAAGCTGAGCCTCCCCTGGCCCAGCCTGAGGCCGTTCCCTGTGCTCCTGTCCCTGTGCCCTGGGAGCAGAGCCCGACCCCCCCGGCTGCCCCCTCCTGTCAGGGGTTGGGGACACCGGGAGGATCCCTCTGAGCACCCTCTCAGGGGAGCTGGGGGATTTAAACTGATGGAAACAATTCCTGGTTTCTTTCTGCAGCCACTCCCCAAAAGGGGATAATTACACATCAAGTAACGAACAGCAACCCCCAAAACTGTGCAACTCCCCCAGCACGCTGAGACACAACTGCACTCCTGGGAGGTTCCTTTTGCTGACAGAATTTAATTTCTCACTCTCACTTCGGTGCAATAACCACAAACCCAGATAATGCCCGGTGCAAAGGTCCCACTTCTGCCCCCGTGCTGGGTCCAGCCCTTATCCACCTCTGCAGTGAGGCTGGACTGGGAACAGGGAGTCTCAGCTCCCTGGATTTTTACAATTAAGAACACACAACAGTAGATAATTAAAATTAACCCAATTTAACTCCCACTTCAGCTGCCAAGTTTTCCACAGACATCAGTGCATCCCACCCTAAGAACCTCACAACTTTGCATCGGGTAAAAATAAATTCCATAGGAAGATGATGCCAGTGGGGACATCCTTAAAAACACTTAATTTCTCATTAGAAAAAAATAAACCAGATCAGGTCTTTTTTACAAAACAGTATTTTCCTTTATAAACCTTTTGATTCGTTTTTTTAAATAAATAGTTAATAGAAGTTAAATTAATCAGTATTTATATATATATATGTATATGTGACATTTGCTTTTTAGTGTCACAATCAGTGCCAGGAATTGCTACAACTCCTCAGGGAGCCACAACCAACAGTGGCAAAAATTACGGATCACTGAATTCCTCATTTAGAGCCAAGTTTCTTGTACCTAAAAAAATAAAATTATTCTGTCACAAGCCTGGTCCCGCATGTTTGTCTGTGGATTTTTACTGCTGAAAAATGCAGCAATGAGATAAACCCCAAAGTCCATTTGCTGCACCTTTTCCAAGGAGGAGTGAGGATATTCAGGGTTTTCCTGAGGCTGTTCCCACTCCTGAGTCGGAATCTCCCTGTGCAGAGTCCTGAGGGTGCTCCTCAGCCCCACTCCCGTCACTGAGGGTTTGGGATTCTTCTGAGATCACCGTCAGCTTGTCACAGACCAGCAGCTCCTCCTGTGCGAGCGGAGGGAAAGGCTCCGGGGCACCGGGAGGTTTGCTCAGGAACTGGGAGACAAAGAGGAAACCAGGGTTAGGCCTCTCCAGCTGGGCCGTCCTGTTTGCTCAGGAACGCTGGGGTTTTAAACAACCTCGGGATTGTTTTGCACACGTCAAATGGCTTTCTCAGGCCTCACAAGTCCCACAGGGCCAAGAGCATCACATCCTCGCTGACATCCTGCTCCGGGCTGGGGAGCAAGATGGAAGTGCCTCGCTCTGCAGGAGTAACCCCGGGGCTCAGAGACTTCTTTGGAACAGGAACTTACTTGAAGGAAATCAAAACAGTTTGGATTGGGAACAAACACTAAATGGTAACTGGGCTGTAGGGGAAGGAGTTCACAGAGGGATTTGTCAAGAACCCTCCCCTCTGGCAGTGGGAGCCATTCCCTGGGTCCTGTCCCTCCATCCCTTGTCCCAAGTCCCTCTCCAGCTCTCCTGGAACCCTTCAGGCCCTGCAAGGCCACGCTGAGGTCACCCGAGAGCCTTTCTGAACAATCCCAGCTCTCCCAGCCTTTCCTCCCAGCAGAGCTGTTCCATCCCTCTGCTCATCCTTGTGCCCCCAGATCAATCAATTCTGAACTGAATTTGGGATAAGAAACCAGCTGCTCTGCCAGGAGTGCTGTGCACTGTGGAGATCAAAATCAGCACAAATAACTTCCTTATCAGAGCCTCTTCTACCACACTGGGATTGGGAATGTGCTGGCACAAACCTGCAATGAAAGCATTCCCACAGTGAGAGCACTGCCTTGGCCAAAGCACACATTAGGGAGGCACAGCTGACCTTTGATTCCTGTGTCATTCCCAGAGTTCTCCCTGCCTGCAGAGCCACCTGGGAGCAAAGGAGACTCCAGCACATCCCGTGTGGATCTCCTGCTGCCTGCCCAGCTGCTGAGCTCCAGGTCCTGCCAACTACAGGGACTTGGGACAAGGGATGGAGGGACAGGACAGGGATTTGAGGTCCCTCCAACCCAAACCAGTTGGGATTCTGTGATTCCAGGACACTCCTGGTGCTGAGCACCCGTTCAACCTCGAGTGAGAGCCAAGGGCTAAGTGAGCTGCAAACCCGAGGGTGCTGAGCTCTGAGTGAGCCAAAAGGAGAGCCCCAGAGGGACTGCAGGAGCTCAGGAGAGCACAGGCTGGACAGGAGGGTGTTTTGGGCATCCCTGTTTCTGGGAGGAGATTCTGCTGCAGCCTCTTTGTGTCCTGGGAGTGTGACAGGGGCAGCGGGTCCCCACCAGCAGTGGCTGCTGTCACTGCTCTCCTTCCAGCTGCAATTTCCACACTTCATAGAATCACAGATTCCCAGAACAGTCTGGGTTGGGAGGGACTCCAAAGCCCATCCAGTGCCACCCCTGGGATGGGCAGGGACACCTCCCACTGTCCCAGGTGCTCTGGTGCCGCTGATCCAGTCCAGGTCCCCTCCTCACACACTTTAAACTCGTGATTACACTCGTGACAGGACCGCGCTGCAGGAGAGCAACCGAGCTGGTTTCAGTCTAGAAGGAGGCAGGAGAGCCAGGGGCTTCTGTTGCTCGCTGGTTAAATGAGGAACTGAAGTTGACACCTGGCACTCTCTCACTTTAAGATCAACAAACCCACCCTGTTTCTGAGCCATGAAAAGCTGATTATTACACATTACAGATCACTGACCATCAGGTGCCAGGGCAAGGAGGCAAAATAAAAGAAGCTCTCAATGTTCTGGCACTGAGAGCCTTGGGAAGCCAAGTGGCTCTGCTGGAAAGGCTGATTTTCGTGTGTTAATCAGAAAACAAACCTCTTTCAAGTGCTGTGGGAAAACGTAGGAAGGGCAGAAAACGTGTTTGGTGAGTCTGTACAGGTAAAAACTGGAGAAGAAGCAAACGGTGACGGCTGTGACCACGGCCAGCATGGATCCCAACAGGACAGTCACAATTACCCACACAGGGGTTACACCTGCAAGAGACAAGGGAGAAACCAATTAGAACTGTCATTATTAATTTCTGAGTAATGAGCTTCAAATGATCACTTTACGGAATGTCCCATCCCTGGCAGTGTCCCAGGCCAGGCTGGACACTGGGGCTCGGAGCACCTGGGACAGTGGGAGGTGTCCCTGCCACGGCAGGGGTGGGGCTGGAGGGGCTGTGAGGTCCCTCCCCAGCCATCCCAGTGTGTGATTCCCAGATTTCCCAGTCCCCATTCCCGTTACCGTTGTGGGTGGTCTGCTCACAGAGCTCCCCGCTCAGCTGCCCCGTCTTGTTCCACTCGGGAACCACGGCCTGCACCCGGACACAGTAAACTGTCCATGGCTCCAGCTGGGACAGGATTTCAGAGCTGTGCTTGGTGTCCACCTGAGCCACCTGGAAACAGAGACAGGATTGCAGATTGAGCTCAGCGACTGGAGCGGCCCTGGCATTAGCTAAGGAATAACTAAGAATTACAACTGAGAGACTATTCACACCACTGACCTTTGGGCTCTTTCCAGCAGCACTAATGAAGTTTTAGGCTAATGAGACATGATAAATGAGATCTGGTGGCAGCCAGAAACTGCCACCCAAGCAAAAGAGATCAGCTAGGAGCACTGTTACACACAAACACCGTCTGACTGGGGAGGGAGCAGGAGGGATGGAGGAAAAGCTGTGCCTGGGGAGTTTTAGATTGGACATTAGGAAAAATTTCTTGACTGAAAAATCTGTCGAGCCCTGGAATAGGCTGCCAGAGAAATGGTGGAGTCCCCACCCCTGGAAGTGTTAAGAAAGGTGCAGAGGTGGCACTTGGGGACAGGGGTTGGTGGTGAACACACGGTGCTGGGTTAAGGGCAGGAGCTGATGACCACAGTCCCAGTTCTGTGATTCTGTCACCTAGACAAAACCAAACGAAAAAAGAAACAACGAAAGCATTTCTGGGAGCTGTGAGGAGGCTGAGCAGATGAACCTGCTGCAGGATTAGCAATGTCCCTGTAACTGCAGATATCCCTCAACAGGAACAGGAGCTTCTCCAGCCAGGTTTCAACCCTGGAGCAAGCACCCAGCTCACAAACAAACTGCGAAGTCACCCAGTCTGCGCCTCTTTGATCCCCAGGGAATCCCCCAGACCTGCACTGGGAAGTGTTCCAAGCACAGACTCGAGCTGCAGTTCTGTTCTCTGGGAAATCCAGCTGAGTGCATCCCACGTGCAGGAATACCTGCATTTCTCGGGAGTCTGGGAATTAAATCCAGGCTGCTTTGTGGGAAGGGATGACTCCTCATTTCCTGGAACCGACAGGCACAGAACTGCGCAGGTCACAGATGAAAATCAGAATTACACAGTGGAGTTCCAGTATATAAAACTGCACTGATGTACAAAGCACTCATTAACTGTGACTGGGCTCTGCTGGTCAGAGGCTGCCTGTTTGCCTGAAATAGAGGCCATAATCCTCTAATTAATACATTATTAATGACCTTTCTCCATGCACTGTGTGTGGAGCAGTGTTCTGGGCTGAGTACCACAGCTGCCCGTGGAAGAGGCTGTCCCTGAGAGGGAGAAAGGGAATTGCGGTGGATGCAAACTGAAGGGCTGCAGGTGAGCACGGTGAATAAAAACCTCACCCATTTTTTAGGTGTTTTTAGGGATACAAAGTTCCACAAAGAGGGAATAACCACACACACTGTAGGAGTTACTGATAATTGTGGAAAGAGAAAATTCTGCCCATGCTGCTGTTTAACTGCACAGCTCCTGCCTTTGCTCTGAGTCCCAGCTGCAGTGACCAGACTTGATTAATTGTAATTAGTAGAGATCCATTTTTGCTCTTAGAATCATAGAATCCCAGACTGGTTTGTGTTGGGAGGGACCTCAAAACCCATCCAGTGTCACCCCTGGCATGGCAGGGACACCTCCCACTGTCCCAGGTGCTCCCAGCCCCAATGTCCAGCCTGGCCTTGGGCACTGCCAGGGATCCAGGGGCAGCCACAGCTGCTCTGGGCACCCTGGGCCAGGGCCTGCCCCCCCTGCCAGGGAACAATTCCTGCCCAATATCCCATCCATCGCTGCCCTCTGGCACTGGGAAACCCTTCCCTGGCTCCTGTCCCTGCAGCCCTTGTCCCCAGTCCCTCTCCAGCTCTCCTGGAGCCCCTTCAGGCTCTGGCAGGGGCTCTGAGCTCTCCCTGGAGCTTCTCCTCTCCAGGGGAGCCCCCCCAGCTCTCCCAGCCTGGCTCCAGAGCTCTGCAACCTGTGCCAGACCCTCCAGGAGCTCCCAGGCTTCCCCAGGACGGTGTTTTCCAGGAAAAGCACAGATCCAGGTCAGGGAGCGACAGTACCCGGGGAGCAGAGGTCAGGTCTGCGTCCCTGCTGCCTCTCTTCCAGTAGAGGATCCTGTAACTCCAGGAGCCGTAGTACTGCCTCAGGGGCCACCCGTCCTGCGCGAAGGGCCCGGAGAGATCCACGTGCAGCGCCCCCGACTCCGACTTCAGCCTCACGTCCGGGGGGCCAATGACTGCTGCACACGGGAGAGAGCAGAGCAGAGCAGAGGGAGTTCAGCTTCACCCTTCTCAGCTGGACAGCTTTGTACCACCCACAATAATTCATGTTTTAAATAATGCGTTAAAATAATTTATTTTCCTCGGTCAGGCACAAATAAATCCTTTCCCCACAGAACTGCTCTGGAAAGGGGTTTTGTTTTTGCAGCTGAACACCAGGTACCGGTGCAGGCTCCATTCCCACGCCCTGTAAACAAACTCAGTTCCCTTTTGCCAGCTTGTGGTGACTCCAGGAGAGGAAGGACCATTTCCACGGCCATCACTCACTTCTCCTTCTGGGCCAAACTGTCACGACATCTGTCTGTCCCGAGGACACCCTCCAGAAAAGTGTTTTCATGTGGGGTTTGAAAAATGGAAACATTTGAATTATTCCTCCCTTGTGCGATCAAGGTTTCTTGGCTGAAAATTAACCTTTCTCTGTGAAAGTGGGGTTTTTTTTAAGCAAGAAAAATTAAAAATAAAGCTTTTTTTTGTCTGGAGGAAGAAGGAAGTAACTGAATTTATTCAGATATGCAGGAAGTCTGCCGCCTTGAAGACAACTTCTCCCTGGCTGGAAAATAGAAATGTTCCTTATTTTAAGAGAAAATGATGCTTTATCTGAAAACCTCCTCAAAAGAGGTCATCAACACCATGACAGTGAACTTACTCTGCTGTCTGTCTTCCATTTTACAACTAAGATTTGACAGTTCAAAAATAATAATAATAATAATAAAATAACACAATAAAACCAGATGAGTCCCGTAGCTTTTCTCCTGGAGCCCGGCTGTGCCGGGTGGTGGGAGCAGGAGCAGGCAGGGTTTTTGGGCTGTGCCGGGTTTTTTGGGCTGTGCAGGGTTTTTGGGCTGTGCAGGGTTTTTGGGCTGTGCTGGGTTTTTGGGCTGTGCAGGGCTGGGTTTTTTGGGCTGTGCCGGGTTTTTGGGCTGTGCAGGGCTGGGTTTTTTGGGCTGTGCAGGGCCGGGTTTTTTGTCCTTACTGTCGTCCATGGGTTTGAAGCGCAGCGTGACCCAGGCGGAGCGCAGCCCGCCCGCCTCAGCCCGCAGCTGCAGGACGTAGTCGCCGTACGCCGACAGCCAGGACACGTCGCACTCCCGGCGCCTCAGGCCGCTCCTCACGCTCTCAAAGGCGTCCCCGGGGAAGTTGACGCTGCAGGGAGCAGAAACAAAGAGCAGGAGATGGGTGAGTGTGACTGGCAAAGCTGTTGATGCGAGTGCTTTGCGCTCATGAACGCCAAAATGCATCCAGTGTGTGAGTGTCACACTAGGGATTTTATAGCCATCCATAAATCCATGATAAACTTAGGGATTAAAATTGTGATTGTGTGAATAGCTGCCCTTTTCCTGGCCGGGTTACCACACTCCATTCAGCAGGCAGGAGCTCAGAGCAGACCAGGAACTGGTTATAGAACAGAGTCACAGAAGGTTTGGGTTGGAGGCACCTTAAACTCATCCCATTCCGCCCCTGCCATGGCAGGGACACCTCCCACTGTCCCAGGCTGCTCCCAGCCCTGTCCAACCTGGCCTTGATCAATACATGATTTAACAGAGGATATTTAATATATTTTATTTTTTCTGGTTTGCATCAAAAGTCTGTCCAGAGGGCAGCGCTGGATGGGATATCAGGCGGGAATTGTTCCCTGGGAGAGGGGGCAGGCCCTGGCCCAGGGTGCCCAGAGCAGCTGTGGCTGCCCCTGGATCCCTGGCAGTGCCCAAGGCCAGGCTGGACATTGGGGCTGGGAGCACCTGGGACAGTGGGAGGTGTCCCTGCCATGGCAGGGGTGGCACTGGACGGGACGGGACGGGACGGGACGGGACGGGACGGGATGGGATGGGATGGCTGCATCTGAGAGATCAGGGAAGGGGCAGCTCTCAGCAGGACCAGGTCCCTTCAATCACAGGTGACAGCCCCAGGAGAGAGAAAACCACACATGCAGCCAGTAACATCCAATGTTCAAGTGTGTTTGTGGTTCCAAAACATCCCAGGACAAAGCTGCCCCAGGTGTGAATGCCCAGAAAACGCCTCTGCCCTGTCCTGCAGCCCAGCAGAGAAGCTGAAACAAGGGACAGCTCCTGACTGTGCTCTGAAATGGACACAAATCCCAGCCACAAAGAGCTGGAAAGATGTGAATTAAAGGCAGTCCAGCCCCAGACCTACCTCTTGGAGCGGACAGTGTAGGTGACATTCCCTTTGGGAAACCGTGGTGCATCCCACTGCAAGGTGCTGTGCAGATTGACTGAAGTAATTCTTGCGTTTCGGGGCTCTGAGACCATTCCAGAAACTGTGGGAAGAATCAGAACCAAACATTTCAGTGTTTCCTCCAGCACTTCTGTCATCCAAAACCTAAATGCAGCCTCTGCCTTGCCTTAGATGCTGATTTAAAATCAGAGCTCAGTTAATTAATTTAAATCCTGTTGCCTCTCCTGCCTCCTTATGCAACAAAACAAATTACTGGCACCAGTGACTTCCAGTAAGTCCTTGTGACACCAGCATTTCTTGTGCATGACTGAGCTGGTGCTGCCCAGAACTCAGGGTGTGAACTCTCCCTGAGCTTGTCAGACCCCAACTTTTCTAAGCAGCGCTCCAGTAGCGCTGTGGGAATAACAAGGGCGTGGGGATTGATAAACAGAGGTAAACCAGAAGCACCTCTGATGGTAAGAGAGCTATTAAATATAATTAAATATAATTAAGTGTCATTAACAGCACTGTTCACAAGTGACAGCACCCCAGTTGTTCTCCTTTCTCGGAACTGAATAAAAGAAACCCTCAAGTATGTAAAGTATCAATGAAAAGCCCATTATTGTTATTAGGATGATTTAATTATTTTTACACAATTGGAGGCATTGAGACCAAAATAGCAAAGATTCCAGCCCATTACTGCAGCAGAGATGAGAAATGCAAACAAACCCTGTCAGAACAGGGCAGTGCTTGAATGTCACGGGAGTCAAACCCGATGACAGACGTCCTGAGATAAATAACACCTTTATATGGCTTTATCCTGGCACTCCAGGCCTTGGCCAAAGTCCCTCTCCAGCTCCCTTGCAGTGCTGCCCCCAGAGGAGGAAGAGGTCTTTGAGAACGAGGTCTGAGGTCCGCATGCAAATTCCCAGGAAAAGCACATTTCCTTGCAAGGCTCACTTCCCTGGCAGCGCTTCCTACCTGAAAAGCCTCCAGGTAAATTGCTTGCTTGGGCACTGGGGACCCAAACAGATGTGGAAATAAGTACCTCCGGGGGTTTCAGGTTTGTGCACAGCCCATGGAGCCCCAGCTGTGCCCGATGGCCACCTTGTCCCCAGCCCAGAGCTCTGAGTGCCACGTCCAGGTGACACCTGCAGGGCTGGGGACTCCAAAGCTCCCTGGGCAGCCCCTGCCAAGGCCTGAGCGCCCTTTCCAGGCAGAAATTCCTGCTGCTGTCCAAGCTGAGCCTCCCCTGGCCCAGCCTGAGGCCGTTCCCTGTGCTCCTGTCCCTGTGCCCTGGGAGCAGAGCCCG
>VYZT01050736.1:876-60276 GCA_013400735.1 Pomatostomus ruficeps | reverse complement strand
GCCAGAGCACACCGCAACAATGACTGTTGGGCAGTTTTTTAAAGGAAGGCATATGGAGTGATGGTGCAAAGTGCTATACAGGAGAATATTCCTCCAGACTTTTATGCCAAGAACCTTATACCACGGATTTATTAATATGTTGCTGTTTCAGTGCTGTCTTTTCGAAAACCAGACTTTGGCTTTGGGGAGGCTTCTAAATATCTGCACAGTTTATCTTGTCAAAAAATAAGATGCAGTTTTCCCTCAAACTCTCATAAATGGAACAAGTTGCTGCTTTTCTTTGAAAACATGTAGGGTTTGAAGGGTCTAGTATTTTGGGTTTAGACCAAATGCAGAAAATTTCCTTTACAGGACTTTTGGAGATGTATGGGACTGGGAGTGGCACCAAAGTTGAACGTATAGCTGTTCTTCAAGGACACAAGTGGCAGTGTTTTAGACTGAGTAGAAATAAAGGTAACATTGCTACAGACTAATTATAATTAAAAGCACTTCGAAGCAAGACTGAAGCTGTGTGTTAATTCTTTTTGCTTTTTAATATTCTTGTAAACTACAGTATACACGTCTGCAGATTAGCCCTGCTGCAACTTTCTGCCTGCTTTTCAAGCTGATACTCAGAGTCTTTCCTTGGCAAAAAAAGCCACAAGTCACTAATGTATATAGTGCTTAGAGAAGTTGCTAAGGGGGGTTGCATTTTATGAAAGTCTTACAGACCTCATATTTCATGGACTAGTTTAAAAAACAGCCACCAAGCATAGCTCAGCCGCAATGGTGAGGGTTTGGGGTTAGTGATGTTACCTAAGTTACACAGTAGTCATTACTCCAGTATCTTCTATGTCTAAATTCACTGTGTTTCATTTTCTGTTTTAAAAAATCCCAACAACTTGTCACATTTCTGTCATTGTTTTGGATTATTTTTTTCTAGGTATTATTTTGGCATTTAATATTGTCTTTTATGCTTTAGAACTGCTGCAGTCAAGCTGTAAAAATGATGAGTATGGCTGCACCCAAGTTACTCAGTAGGTTGCAGTAGCTGATCATAAGCTGCTCCTGTGTATCCATTTTAAGACACTAATGTGTTTTAGGGCTTTGATGTCTCCAAATTCATCCAAAGTCTCTGTGTACAGTGGAAGTAGAAAAGTCCTGGTAGACTATTAGTTGTTCAAATGTATGAAAGATGTGGGGTCTGCTAATATACCTTTTTATTTTTACCTTGTCATGTGTTGCCCATTTGTATTATTGGTCACTGTTGACTACCCTAGAAAAAACATAATTTGAGGCCAACAGAAATAACACTATATTTGAAGAATCCATAAGCTGTAGCTGACTAGTAAAGTTTTTAGGATTTTTTTTAAGACTTCTTTCTGGGAGCTAAGCATTTTTAATTGATTTTGAAAGGTGCTATTAGAAAGTAATTACTAGTGGAAGTTCCAATTAAAATGGATGTTTCAGCTATTCAGGCTTCTTGTAGGAGGCAAAGATGCGGAGGATGGAAGGTTGTATTGGTAATTAGTATTTTTGGAAGACTATAAAATTATATCAAATGCTTTAGAAAGTGGCATACAGCAAGTTTTGTAGCACTTGAAAGAAACATAGGCTGTATACAATGATGCTTTATTTAAACACAAATTTTAGTGCTGCAGCATTAATTAGAGAGAAATACAAACAGGATACGGAACTCAGGATGGTTAATTCTAAAAGGAATCTTGGCTTAAAACTTCCCCAAATTGCTGGAAACCATTGTCTTGTGGGGGTTATTTGGGTAACAGTCGCAGGACGAGACATGGGTAATGCAAGATCAAAGAAGGAAGAAAGCTTGGGGGAGATGCAGAACAGGAAGGATTCTGTGTAGAGTTGCTGACAAGCTTTAAGTGGAAATGAGCAGGTAACAGGGGAATAAGGGACTTGGAAGAAGGCTTTTAATGTGGATTTCTCTTCAAGATAGCACAGTAATCCAAGCCAAAGACCTTCACCTCTGTGATCTTTCTGTGTGCAGAGGATTTGTCTCTGAGGTGGCAAGTTCTAAAGGAATTGGACTTTGGACTAATGAAGTCTGAAACAGTTTAGTTTGGATTTCAGAGTCAGAAGTTCAGACCGGGCCAAGATTAAATTAAAGCTAAGCCTGGAGTATGATTGGTTTCAAGATGTTAAAGATTCTTAGATTATATGAATTGGGGTCACTAGGAGAAGATTTTGTACCATGAGCTATGTTGAGAAACTAGATTATTTTCACTCCAGGAGTGTTTCACTACCATCACCTTTGAAGCTGCAGTAAAAATTGTAACAGGCAGTAAAAAAAGAAAGCCTTGCAAAATAAAATTATTGGCCTCTACATTGATTTAAAAAAATTTAACCATTCCTGACTCCCATCTGCTTTTATTTTCTTTTATCTTCCCCCTGTTTCACAATTTTTTTTTCCAACAGAAATGTCATCCTCTACATCTTTTTGTAGGTCCTAGTGCTTTTGCAGGATTTTTGAATGTAGAATATGTTTGCAGGAAGGGATTATCCAAGCCTTCTTGGTGCTGTTAGCCAAATAAAAATTGTTAATAATAATTTTCTAAGGCATTCCAAAAGTTATGTATCAAAGTGGCATGTTTGCATTGGCTGCCTTCTTTATGAGACAAGTCTTATTATTAATATTCTTCAGTCTGTGGAAGAACTTGAGTTGATTCTGAGATTAGTGAAAGCTTAGGTGGTTTCACCTGTTCTTTGACGCATCTTGATGTTCATCCTGGGAACACATACGGTACTTTTACTAAGCTATTGATGAATTCAGTTTACTGCTTCAAGCAGTGTTTGTGCATGTTCTGTGGATCATTGATGAGAAGTCAGTCCATGGCAAAGTGAAAACAGCTTCCTGCCTTTAATGAAAAATAGCACTATGAGTCCTGATCTTGTTTTATTTTCAGTTTTCCTCATGCTTTACAAGATCAAGAGACATTTCCTATAAAAAGTGTCTGCATTCAGGTGCTGTAGGTAAAGCACTGGACTGGGCAAAATATGAGAAACTTCATGGCACATACCTCCTCAATAAATAAGGTAATCTGTCTTTCTGTTTCCTAGGTAAAATATTGTGTCTAGAAAAGGTAAGCTTTACAGACTGGGGCCTGTCTTATATATTTCTATCAGAATTTAAAGTACTGTCGTAATATAAAAACAATGGTTGCATGGATGTGTCTGGTTCAGTGCAGTGCAAGGTTTGGGGGTTTTTTTTTGCCATTTCTTCTAGATGTGGGGTTTTTTTGCCGTGAACTTATACGTGAAATGGATGTGAATTGTTCTCAAGTCATATTTAGGAATGCTGTTCTCTGACCAAATTCCATTTTTTGTAAAGCATAATGGAGGTAGATTGTTAGGACTGCTTTTTATAGTGCTCACCTTAACTCTTTACTGAAGTGCACAACCCTGAGTGCTTTCTCCAGAACTGTCCAGAGTGAGAGAGAACATATTAGTTCATGGCTGAGTCAGGAACTACAGTGTTGTCTATGGAAAACCTTCCATAACAAAAGTCATTGGCTAAACGAAAGTTTTAATAAAATAAAAACCTACTGTGAATTGTAATTCTTGTCTAAAACTCCTGCTGTTTTTCCAGTTAGTTAAATAGGTTCTGTTCTGGTGTGTGGCTTTGGAATATGTTGGGTATCACAAGGACTTTTCTCATAGTTTTAATTGCAGAAAGTTGATTACACTGTTTATGCTAAAATACAACATCTGCAATTTATATTTCAGGTTGTGCAAATATCATGGTCATTGTTCACAGTATCAGTTTTACAGGATTTTGTTCAGGCTGTCTGTTAAAGTTGCTGTTTTCCATCATCTCAGTGAGGTCTACAAACCTAAACTTGGGAAAATTTTAGTTTTTCTTGTTTCTGAAACCAAATGAAATCACAATTAAAAACAGTTAGCTGATAATTGCTGTCAACTGTCATAATCTCTGGAATGAAAAAATTCTCTTCAACTTTCCCTCATATGTAAAATTTCACAGTAAGACAGACAGTGGGATGTCACCATGATAGCTGACACCTGTCATAGTCTCAGGCCACTAGTACTGTCATCAATGCCAGGCTTTTGTCTGAAGCTCAGATGAGCTCACCTGTCACAGTTAAATACATGGAGTATATAAATCTAAATGTTAATTGAAGTGTTGTTTTGTTTTCTTCATCTGGTTTTACTGGGTTGGTGTGAGTTACCTGCCCTTGTTTTGCTTGATAAAGAAGATTCAAATGAAATATTTCTCCTTCCTACATCTTCCCTTCTTCTGGAACTAAATTAAATGCTGCTGCAGGATAATGTGTTTCAGTTATATAAACACTGTTCTTCATCTGATTAATTTTACTTCCCTTCCCAACTTTGTACTGATCTCTTCAGTCTCAGCTTCTGCCTACAGGTAGAAGTATTTGTGACCTCCACTTTTTATCTGTAAGGTTGTTAATTATTGCTTAACATCTAAGAAGCAGGAATGCAACAAGAGTAATTGCTTGTCTGCGTTTCTGGGGAAAGGCCTTGAAATGTCTGCCAACCCTATTTAAATGCCTTGCTGTGTATGTTGTTGCAGATACACAAATACTTGACATACAGCAGTGGGTTAATGATACAATGTTGGGGTGTGTTTGGTTTCTGTGTGTTTGGTAGCAGAGGGCTACAGGAGTGGATATTGTAAAATACTGACAGAATCTTCCTCCATGTCCTACAAAGTCAATGCCAGTGGGGTCCAAGGTGGACCCGCCCCTGGCCAAAGCCATCCACAAAGTAGTGCCTCTGGATAATAGAGTTAAGAAGATGGAGCTGGGGAGATGGGGGGAAGGGTACACAACAACTTTTTCCAGGGAGAGGAGTGAGAAGGTGTGAGAGAAACATCAAGGTCAGAAGGAGGGGGAGGAAGTGCTCCAGATGCCAGAGCAGAGATTCCCCTGCAGCCCGTGGAGGTCCACAGCAGAGGAGAGATCTGCCTACTCTAGTGGAAAATGCCATGCCAGAGCAGATGGATACCTGAAGGAGACCCATGGGAAGCCTGAACTGGAGTAAGCTCCTGGCAGGTCCTGTGACCCCGTGGAGAGAGGAGCCATCACTGGAGCAGGTTGGCTGGCAGGACTTGTGACCCCATGGGGACCCCCACTGGAGCAGTGTGATCCTGAAGGATTGCACCCCATGGAAGGGACACACACTGGAGCAGTTTGTGAAAAACTGCAGCCTGAGAGAAGGACCCACACTGGAGAAGTTCGTGAGGACTGTCTCCCCTGGGAGGGACCCACACTGGAGCAGGGGAGGAGCATAAGGAGTCCTCCCCTGAGGAGAAAGGCGCATCAGACAATGTATGATGAACTGATCAGAACACCCATTCCCCATACCTCTCTGCTACTGGGAGAGGAGGAGGTAGAGAAAGTAAAGTTAGGGAGGTAAAGTTGAGCCTGGGAAGAAGGGGAGATGGGAAGAAGGTGTTTCACGATTTTTTTTTTTTCTCATTGTCCTACTCTGATTTGCTTGATTATAAATGAAACTAATTTCTCCAAGTCAAACCTGCTTTTCCTGTGATGATAATTGATGAATGGTCTCTCCCTGCTCTTATCTCCTTATATTTTCTCTCCACTGTCCAGCTGAGGAGGGGAGTGATGGAGCAGTTTGGTGGGTACCTGGCATCCAACCTGGTCAACCCCCACCACATGGAGCTTGGCTTAATTTCAGCTAATTCTTTTTATTATCCAGGATCATGCTGATATGCCAATTGTCTTGCATTCCAAGTGATAGCAGCTGAATGCTTTTGAAATACAAGGTCAATGCTCTAATGGCAAAAGGATTTTTCTGTTCAGTTCTCGCACAAAGATTTTAGTAATTTGTAGAAGTCAATGGGATGATGAGAGATGTAAGTTTATTTTCGAAAACTTTTAAAACCAAACTAAATTAATTTTTTGTGTACATTTCCTTGGGATCATACACTGCATTTCAGCAGAGGGACTTTTGGTAACCATCCAGAAATTTAGGAATAGGGTTCAGCATTGTCATTGTTCTTTTCTAAGTTCTCATGGGTTGCAAAAATGTGCGTGAGCCACCCCACTACTCCTAAATATTCCGTTTCATACCTGCCAAGGTCTGTTCGCTGGAACACATTTGGGGAAGAATAAACGACATTCCAAGAAGCAAAGAGCTATTTCACTGTGTGTTGCCTGTGCAAAGGGTGGTGGCTACTTGTTCCATCTGTGCACTTCAAAAGGGTTGATCTGATTTTGGCATACTGGGTACTCTATGGCACCTTACAGGATGTCACATTGCTTGTGATGGCTCAAAGACTAATGTCACTGGTAGAAGAATTTATAGGTCTTTATTTTCCATTTTTTAAAAAATTGGTCTCACTGACTCCATTTGAATTTTATTCTTCATTAAAGAACTTTACAAATTTGGAGATAAATGAAAGTAATGTGCTGGTTTTGTTTTTATTTTATTGGTAATGTGCTGTGTTTTGAAAAACAGCATTGGCATAAACGGACAATTTGAAAGAATGATAAGCAAAAAAATAGTAAATAATAATTTAAAAGTTACATAAGAAAAGATGGCCTGTTAGCACACTGGATTAATTCATGTAATGACAGCAGTTTCAACTAGAATTAGAACTGTAGTAGAAGAATGTAGAAAAAAATTATCATTAATAAGATTTGAGAGACAGCTGTTTTCCTGATATACTCAAAATGTACCAACTTACAAGATGCCATAGGTCTGTTAGAGACATAAAGAATATTAGAGCCACTTAAAATGGCCATAGTAGTAAAAAAAAATCAGGAGAATCTGTAGATCCTCTCTCTCTTTTTAGGAATGCCTGTATTTTTGAAAGCACATGTCAATGGTTGTTTTGCCTTGGGGATGTCAAGTGTTCTTAAAGACTGACATATGTAGGGAAGTAGTTGGGGGTACAGCATGGAAGATATGGATCCTAAATAAGGGAGACAGAAATTGACAGCAAATAGAGCCAAACCCAGCAGTATCATATGGGGTATTGCTTTGTCACCATAGGAATCCTAGTATAGGACGACAGAAAAATGCTATTGCTCAAGGCAGGAAAAGCCATACCAGTGAGTTTGTATCCTTGGAGTGTTTCTCCTCTATGAGCATTGATAGGAAAATGTAGTCATTTGATACTACTTAAGTAAGGAAAAAACCACAGAGTTTTAGGAGATATAGAAGAAACATTTACCTGCATTAAAGGCCTGTCCTTTCTGAGTTTTCTTTCTCTTTTTCCAAGATTTCCTTACTATATTTTAGAGGTGATTGAAGACTTTCCAGTATGTTGTTGTTACTTCAGATAGGAAGGACTGGTCCTCCTGGATGTGCAGTCTTTGTCACAGAGACAATTCATATTCTTCAGAATATGCTTGGCAGAACTTCAGAATCAGTACTGACTTTTAATAAGGAGTTGATAAAACCCTATATTTCTTTATGCAGTGTGCATCTTTCAAAACTGTGGCTGTTTTAAAGTTCATCAGAGCACTTTCCCGAGCATCTCTGGAAAGAGGCTGAATAGTGAGGGTGGTGGTTTCCCATGAGAGACACAGTTCAGCCCGAGGGGCAAAGGTGCACGTGCAGGACAGGTTTTCCAGCAAGGGGTGGCCAACAGAGGACACTGTTGCAGTGAGATCAGATGGCACTGCATTACCCTGCCTCAAGACTGAAAAAAAAAAATTAAAGTTACTGCCCTGTGCTGTAAGAAATACTTACTAAGGCCATCAAGTATCTGAAACCTTTCTGGGTAGGGCAGTGAGTTACCTGGGAGAGAAGCCCTCAAGTACTTCAAACTGTGGAGGTAATTGGGCACTGCAGGCACAGGCATGATGTAAGATGGCATTAAGAGCTGGAAGTGGTGGCTGTGGGAAGCCTGGAGGGCAGCTTTCTCGTTGCTCTGATGGTGATGCCTGGGACACTTAATACAACTCCCTTTTACCCTTTTCCTGTTTAAAAAACAATAAATGTTTCTTTTGTGCTGCCACTATTCTGAATGGCTCATGAGCTTCCTCTTCATATCAGGACAGTAGCCTTTTCTTTCCAGGCAAAATGAGAACAATTCAGGTCCTGTTCCCTGAAAAATCATCTGTACAAAAGTTTGGGTAAATGTGAAACATAAGCTTTCTGTTGGCTGCAGATGCTTTGTTTCTTGCTGGGGCTCATTCAGTTTCTTTCCAGCCTTGCCTCATAAAAACACTTGCTACCTTCATTTTTGCTCATATCTAAACCCTTGAGTAAGATAAAATGCCATTGCATTGTTTCCTGAGCTGTATACTTGGAATTGTTTAAATACTGTTATAAAATATATACTACCATAGTGAATCCTTTTTCTTAATGAATAACTGATGTACTTTTAAGCTTTTCTGTATATTAAAGAAAGAGGGAGCTGATGAAATACAAATTCATTTTAATATCTTCTACAGCCTATTTTAGAAACACTTTCAAATGGTGCTTAGAAACATTGCACTACTGCTCTATAAGAGTATACTGTGGTGTGGGGAGAACTGGTGAGGAAAAGCAAGAGAGAGTTCGGCAAGAGTAATTTCAGTGAACATCAAGAGGCATGACCAAAAGTGGAGTAGGCATGGAGATGGGAACTCCAAGACTGAACACAGCCTTGCTTCCTGCCTGTGAGTGTGGAGAAAGGCAGAAAATAGAGTAGTAGATGCAGATATGAGAGAAGCCAGGGTGTCTGATTTTACCTACTTTTTCTTCTTTTGGTCTTTCTGCAATGCCCACTTCAGATACTAAACCTAAAACCTTCTCTTCACATGAGGTTAGTGCTTGTCCCGTGCTGTGTGTAAGCTCCTGCCTTTGGCAGTACTCCTTATTGGAGGCATCTCCATCTCAAAACCAGCTGGCCTTGGAGCAGGAAGGCAATGATAGCTGGTCACCTCCATTTTGCTGTTCCTGCCTTCTCCATTAGACCACCCCTGCCCCTGCCTTTTTTTTTTCCTATTAAACAGCTTGCAAACTTCCTCTGTTTAACCTTTACCCTGGTTACTGTTTTTCCTCAGGAAGAGAGCAATACATTTGACTTCTGCATATTGCCCAGTTTTGTTGTAACTATACCCATCCTTTCTGGTTGTCTGGATTCGCCTTGGTATCCCCTATCAATCTCCTGCCTCTAATCTTGTCACTCAGCTGCTCTATACCTTGTCATCCTTCAGCTGTTGAGTGCTGCTGCTGCTTTGGATTCTCCTTTCATTGGTTATCCTGTAAGGACAATTTGTTTAGTGTTTTTCCCATTTAAAGTTCCTTGTTCAGTATTAGTTAAAAAGTAATGTAACACTCAAAGTCATTTGGCAGGCCTGGTTTTGGCTATTAAATTAATAGAAAAACATTGGGGTGTTTTTGTTTTGGTTGGTTTCTTTTCTTTTTTTTTTCTTTTTTTGACACCTGGGAAGATAGAGAAGAAATGATAACTTGAAATGTCATTTTGAAAATTGCATTTATTTTTCTGAACAGTGAATGTACTTTACCAGAATTGAATGTTTCTGTGATGGTGCTTGAAATATACCATTACTGAGATGCATGCCCTGTGCCAAGCATATTACTCGTAAGCAATAAATCAGCTTATCTTCAAACAAATTAAATCTGACAGCTGGCCTTTCATCACTCCCTATCAAATGAACATGTCAGACTGTTCAACTCATTAACTCCTGCTTAAGTCAGGATCCAGTCTGGGTTTCATATTAAGTGAGGTCACGACAGCCTTTTAGCATCCGTTCCTTAAGGAAGTTCCTAAGGTTTCTCCTTCAGAAATAAAGATTTGGAATCTCCTTCCCACTCAACCCAAATTCTTTAACCCTGAGGAGAAATTTGTGGGGGTGTTGGAATACTTTGTTGGCAGTGACAACAGGGAAATAGTGGCAGATTGCTGCAGAAAAGTGTGTTTGTGTCTTCTTGTTGTCCACATACATGATTTTTGCATTGTGAATTATGCTGTTTAAATAAAAAATGAAAATAGACTATTTTGGCAGCCAGCCTCTGGCTTTTGAACACAGATCAACTTGGACTGAGGTGTTTTAAATTGCAATACCTGTTACTGGGGAATAGCACATGGATGATTTGTCTCCTTTCTGTCAGCATATGTGGGAGGATGTTAGGGTGCATGGATATAGCTTCTGCAGATGTCAAGAGGAAGAAGAGAGCCATAAGGAAAGCGTTTCTAAGAAATGATCTAAAGAGTTTTCAGCTGAACTGTGTTGTATGTGGGTCAAGCAGTATTAACTTTACTGTGCTATTGGACAATATGCAGTATAGTCTTTTCACAAACCATTTATAGACTGAACTGGAACACAGACTGATGAGATAAAGGAGTGGAGTATAAACAGGGCTATTGAATCTTCTACCATACAAATAAGACTTGCAGAAATGACTTCTATCTCACACTTCCCTGCATGTTTTTGTGGTCTTTTTTGATCTTTTTGCTTTCACTTGACTCAAATTTAATCTCAGTCATGAGATGTAATGTGTGAGAAGATGCCCAAGAGGTCTTCAGATAAGTCTGGAGAATAAAAATATGTCAAATTTTGGCAGACTTGAATGCAGTGAAAGACCATGTTTATCCGTGGCAGAAGCCCGATGTTAGCATGAGTGAATAAAATGTTGCTGATCCAAGAATAGAAGTAAGCATGAATTAAAAACAAACAACAAACAGAAACCCTGCAATTAATTATTTGACTTTTTCAAAGTTTGATTCCATATTGTATATTGAAAAAATCTAAAGTTATTAGGAAATTACAACTCAGAAATGAACAGGCTTAGGTTATTTTATTTTGTTTATGACTGTGCCATTTCTTGTAAATGAAATACCCAGTATGAATTGCCCATAAGTTTTCTTACCCCCTTCCAAGTTCAGATTTCTCTATAAGGTTAATTTTTGTGGAACACTAAGTCAAGAAACTATGACCTGAGTTAGATTCAGAAGGTTGGAGTAATAATTAGTTGGATAAGTAAGGGAGCATCATGGAAAGAAAATGTCTGCTTGGCCTGTAATGAATGAAAAGCTGAGAAACAGATGGCAGGAGTAAGATCAGATTCATAATGAAGTCCCAGAGGGTTCTATGCTAGAAGTTCATTATGCTCATAAATGTCTGGGAAGAGGGGTCTGTGCTGGGTGGTCATCGTGTTTCCTGTTGTGAAGGTCAATGCTAAAACTTGTGGCAAAGACTTACACATGTATTTCGTGATACTAAACAAGTGGCCAGAAGGAAACACAAATATAATATCTTGTCCACAGATGAAAAGTGATGCACCCTACCTAGGCATGTGATCATTTCTAAATCAGCTGCTTCTGTCAAGGAAAACAAACCTTGGAGATGAAATGGATTTTATTTTGAAAGCCTCAACTTCAAAATTCAGCAGTGGTCAAGCACACAAATGAGATGTTAAAAGTGGTTTAGAGCCAAAACAGCAGATGCTGCTGATGCCCACAGCACTGGAGTGCCATGCACACTCCTCAGGTTGTGTGTGCAGTCCTGCCCCGTTTATTCTCTGATGTACAGAGAAGAGCAGAGAATATGGGTAAAAACCCTGAAACGTATTCCAAGACTAAAACCTTTTAGCATGGAGAGGAAAGCCAACAAAAAGGAAACGGAGTTGAGGTCCATACAACCCTGAATAACGTGGGAATGTTAAATAGGGAATTACTGTTCGCTGTTTTTCATCACATGAGCAAGAAGTGATAGATCTCAAATAGAAATAGAAAACAGTTTTTGCACTTAATTGCCAAGTGTAATGTCACTTCTCCTACAAAAATGTAAACCCCTAAAAATGTCACTAGATTATAAACTCTGTGTACTGCTAATGCATGAGTTAAATCTGTGACAAGTGGACAGAACAGCTTTCATTCTGAGCTTGCACAATTGATCATATTTTTCAGTTTCTTCTTATTTTCCATCTCAACTTTAAATGAAAATGCTTGTGACCATATAAAGGTCATAGATGATGTCTGTTATTTAAGCTGAAGAAACTTGAAAAGCCCTGAACGTTACCATTGCATGTGTAAGCAAGTGTATGTGTGTGTTAAAAGTCTATTTTCTATTTAAAGAAAAGACCAGAAATTTTATTTGAATATAAAGCTACTTTCTCTCAGCATCTGGACTCTTGTTCTAGTTATCAGTTTCAGAGTTAGCAGCATCAAATAGGTTTAAAATTATTCTTCAGTGATGATAATCATTCTCTCATTAGTGTCATATCACATTGCAAATACATTTTTTAATTGAGATTGGGTATTCTGTGGGAAAAAGAACAATTCCTGCTCTTCTTAGGTTGTTACAGGCATGCTGGCTGAGGGGATGCTGTTGTTGTTTATGCACTCTATGACAGAACGATCATTGGAAGCCCTTTGCTCTGCTCTGCTCTTTCCTTTCCTTTTAAAGATGAACTGTGAAAAGGAGACATGCAGGGATATTTGATATATCGAGAGAAGGGAGACCAAATGTAGAAACAGACTCTGACTTTGCAGAGTATACCAATTATATTGAATTTTTAATAGTCCTTTTAAGAGATGTAATAAATATTTTCTAACACTTGTTACCCTAAATCTGTATTTTACTAGAAAAAAAATACCTTGAATATAAAAGATAGAACTTGCTGCATCCCAAACTCTTTATATCCAAAAAGTTTTTGTTGGCAAGAGAATATGCATGTAAAACCCATTTTTGACACCAGTCAAAACAAGGAGATTGTCTTTGCTACAGATAGTGTAATCTTTACAGATGGGTTGGCCAAAAACCTCACAATAGGCTGATTTGGAGGTAGACATTTCTCTGCCCAACAAAATTTGGAGCATCTAGAGATCTTATCTAATGATTCAGAAAACTGCTTGTCTTTACATTTCATCAAGACAAGAGGATACTTGAGCAGAACTCACAAGTTTCTATTTAGGCTTTTGGGTTCTGTGACTGCAAACATTCTTATCAGTGCCAGTTTCAAGATATGTCATAAATACATTAGGTTTTGGCAGAATAAGAGCGAGAAGGATATTTGTTCTCCCTGAAGTGGGGAATTGTGTTCATTTTTCATGTGTGTGCTATAGTATTTTGGGAGAAAAATATTTGGAAGGGCTCCAAAGGGGTGAGTGGCCAATAGAGACAGACTCTCGTTTCCGGGGCCGGACCAACTCTTGACATAGGTTTGTATAAAACTTCAACCTTCAAGAGATTCTGCAACTTCTCTGTGGAGCATTTTCCAGTATTTTACTGTTCTTGCAGTCAAAAAGCTTTTCCTAGAGTATAACCTAAATCTTCCTTGCTTGTCTTTAAATTTCTTCCAATCCCAGCAGCGTATCTTTTTCCCATGCTGTAGTCCCTTTCTATATACGAATGTTTATGACCAAGTAATTTTTTTTCCCTCCAGACTAAACAACTCTGGTTTGCTCAATTTTATTCCACATGTCATGTTTTATACATTTTTATTTGTTCTTTGCCTTTCTTGGACTCTACATAATTTCATGTCCCTTTGTTGTTCATAGCATTAAATTGTTTGAAGTCCCCCTGGAATGCTTTTTGGTCTGAGCTAGCTAGCATATTCCTGCTTTCGGGAAATGTTTGCTTTACTTGTTTAGATGTTGCCCGAGGGTCCAGAATGATTAGAAATCTATAGAACATGATTTGTAAGGTGCTTCTTACATATTATGCCTATAAAAACTTTTAAAGAGCAATGACTTTATGATACTTGTTTTGGGGTCACTGACTGAAAAAAAAATTGCTGTTAAATATTGAGACCAGCTGCCAGTCCCTGTGGTTCCCTCCTAGAAATGCTGTGTTTTCAAGGTGATTTCCCAGTTGCCACTACTGTTTGGGAGCTGTTATTCTGCCCTCTTAATTCAGTTAGTATGTGCCTTAGTGATGCTGAATACTGCTGATTTTTTAATCAAATGCCATTAGATATCTGAGTATAACTCAGATATCTAATCTAAGTTTGTCAGGTGCATCTATGAAGTTACCTTAATCCATCAAATCTTTATTTCATCAGAGAGTAAAACCAGGTTTATTCGACAAAATAGATTTTTTCCACAGAATTGCATCGACCAACACTCATTACATACTGATCTTCTAATTCTTTATTTCCTCAGTGTATTGCATTTATCAGAAGTGTCAGGCTAACTAAATTTATCTGTCAGTGGTGTCTGAGATGACGTTTTGTTTTCAGTAGGTACCCTTCCAGGCTTTAAAAGATTCTACAGCAGCCAGAGATTTATATTTCAACAAGATAGACTATTTTTCAGCTTCTTCTATATTTTTGGATTATACTTATCCAGCTCCTCTGATTTTACAAGTGGAGGGGTTTTGTTTTGGGGTTTTTTCTTCTGTTTTGTTTTGGTTTGTTTGTTTTGGGTTTTTTGTTTGTTTGTTTTTGTTTCTTTGTTTCAATTTGGTTTGGTTTGGGGTTTTTTTGAGGGTTTTTTTTTCGGTAATAGCTACTTCCCAATACTCTCTTCAGTTTTCATGGGACTGGAACACACTCTGTCATGACTTCATGCAGTAACTTCTCTGCCACTTCTGAAATGGAGGATAGACAAACCTTTTCTGCCTCTCTATTAACAAATTTGTCGTCCTTATCCATAGAGAACCTATACTACTGCTTTTACTCTTAATTGGCTTAATATTCAGTATCCTGAGTTGTTGGACGTGGGAGTTTTCCTGTATCTTATTTCTTTACTGTTTGTCTTTGGTTTTTTTTTTTTTCCTTTATGGCTACTATTTATTCCTCTCCTTTCCAATTGTGTGATTTGATAAAGGATGCTTTAAATTGCTTTTGTTTAACCACCAAACCAAGGAAGGCTTTTAGCCCATGTTATCTCAATCATCCTAGTCACAGCTTCTGGACAACAAAACACCCTGGTTTTGTCCAATCAGTTTTGCCCATAGTTATGGAAAAAATATGTAGCCACTATCCTGTTCTTTATCCAGAAGACAAATTTAGCATTCCATAAGTCATTTTGCCTTTTTTTAAATTTTTTTTTAAACATGATTGCATGGAACATTTTAAAAAGAGAGGCAGTGAAATGTAGCTTTTGGTTTCAGCAAAAAGTCAGGCATACATTTCCTGTCTTGAAGTGTGGAAAAGTGAAAGCTCAGTCACTGTGCAGTGATGGAAAAGAGTATTGTTCATTCTAGTGGAAGGGAAAAAGGAGAAAATGGCAATTGAGAAAAAGTCTGAGTTTTTTCTGATCTCTGGAGTATAAATATTTGGGTGGCTGGTGAGGCAGACAGGCAAAGGGTCACATGAGGTTGAGCTGCTCTGAAATGTCAAATGTACCTGGAGAGGTCCTGAATTAGAATGGCACTTCTTGGCATTTTAACTGCTCTTCTAGAAGAAATATTGCAGACAGAAAAAAGAAAAAGAGAATGAAAATGCTTTTCAATAATGCTTTGTTGCCTGCAATTATGTTTCTTGATACTATTTTTTTTTTCCCTTTCTGTGTGGAAGTAGCGTTTAAATATATATTTTAAGTAGGGTTGATCAGAAAGCTAGAATTAGGGATGCAATTAGATTACTTAATAAAACTGAACTTGGAGTTTCCCTCTGCGGTTCCCCTCTACCTGGAAAGGTTTGTTGCATTGAAAAAGGGAATGGACAAAGAAAACTGACTAAACCTCTCTTAAGGTGTAGATGATCGAGGCCCTTGCAGCCAACTTATTAAAGTTTCACAGATATGTAGAAAGTTCCTGTTGCCAGTGCATAAAGTAGGCAGCTCATATATGAAAGCAATCAGGCCTGTAACCACCTCTATGACCTTTCCTTGAAATGCTTGGATGAGATTGTTGCCTTGGAAAGTGGGAATTCTATGGCACTGTTTTGCAGATCAACCTTTCGAAAACTATCAGATGAGCTCCCTAGTCCTCCAATGGCCTATGAGGGTGAAGAAGGAAAGAGGAGTCCTTTGGGAGCTGGAAGGGCACAAGACATCCTTCTGCTGCCCAGAATGTGTCCTTGGTGCTGCTCTGTGGCTCTTTCCAAGTGAACTGTAATGGGACATGTTTGTCCTTCACAGGCACCAACTCAGCACCTTTTAGGAGCTCTGGAAGGGCAGAGAATTACCAATATTTAAGTGAACTAGCATGCCCTCCTACAGCAAAGCAATGTGTATTCTGCTGGAATGGTGGCTCACTGACAGCAGGCGAAAATTCACAGGTGTTCCCTGCATCTCTCAGGTGCATAATAGTCATTTGGTAAACTTTGGTAAAGTCAGGAAGTTTAAGTGTTTTGTGTTTGTCATTTCCCATGTACATACTGATATGTAGGAGAACTCCTCTGGCTTTGTCTAGAGGAAAAAATAAACTATGTATGATTAGCAAATTTCATCCAAATCCAAGTGCCTCCACCCTCATCCACAGTTTTACTGTTGCATGAAAATTAAAGTTGGCAAAAGGATTCCATTTTTCTCCTGTTTCTTCTGAAGGGTACATTTTGGAAAATATTATTTTGACATGCATGTGAAAGCCTCAGTATTTGTCTGTGCTGCTGTCACAAGAGCCCACAGGAGAGATTTCTCATGGCAGTTTTAAATTTACAAGGTACCGTTGGAAGCAGTGTCTCTGCAACAGCACAGACTCAGCAGGGGCTGCTTTGCTTTCCCAGGTAGTCACTTGCTTCCCCGAGAGAGGCAGGTCTCTGCTTTCCATGGCAGACAGTTGTGATGCTGTGTGCTGCCGGCTCCTAGCACTTCCACAGCAATTACTGGAGTATCATACTTGGCAAAATTAAAGAAGTAAGAAGATGCTTTTGAAGCAAAAGAGTTATCATTCAGGAATTTAAACGGCTCTAAGTTCAATATAAATCAGTTAGGATCCAAACCTTGTGCTTAATTGTATCAAAAAATGTCACAATTCTCTACCAGTGTATCAAGATGTAGCTGAAAAGCCTTGCTTATATTGCAGCTGAAAGGCGTAAGAAATACCTAGTGCATGTGCTCTATTTTTTTTTCTAGATTGTCTCTCTGATTATTTTAAACCTCATTATAACTGGAAAATTGCCTTGCGTAACACCATGCACTGCACAAACTGAAAGGGTCTGGGAATAGAAAATGGCAGTCAAGTTCCATCGCAATCAGCAATGCTGTTTTTAAGCCTGCTGAGTACTACTTCTCAAAGGTTTTCCATGGTTAAAATGTGATTGCTATAAGTGTGATGGTAGAAGCTCAGAGAAAGAAGTGAAATTTCTTCTGGCATTGCATGAAACATGCCTAAAATACTCCTGCTGAACTGTGCTGGGAGTTGCAGGGTTTTGTGTCAGATGCTTAAATTCTGTTCAAGTTTAACTCAGTGAAATGATATCTTTTCTCACCACTTTTGTTACCTTCTAAGAGTAGCAAAGTCTTTACGAGAAACAGAACTATTGCTTCAAATATTCCTCTCTTTGCAAAGTGTTGGAATTTTATAATATTCCTCTAATCACTCTCTTCCAGAAGCTCTCGGAGTTTGGTAGTGAACCTAGAGGCACTATTTTCTGAATATGCACCCCTTCTGTAGGAGATGAGCAGTACTTGTAGATTCCTCCAGGCCTGAAGATCTTCTGGGGCACCTGCACAGTCTGAGAACTTCAGCCTGTTCTCACAAGGCAGAGGAATCTGCAACATTTGTACTTCTCTCCTGAAGCCTCCAGCTGCTCCACTCAGCTCAGAGGTAACCACATCTGGAAGTGTAGGTCAGGAGGATTGCTTTATAATCCAGCAATACAAGGCAAATGGCAAATGGAGACAAGATCAAGACCCCAGAGAGGGATAAGTGACATTCACTTGTAGAGCTGGGTTTCAATAGAAGATGATTGACAATTACTCTGTCTGGTTTCTGATATGGAGGAAGAGCCAAGACTGGAACTGTTTCCTTAGAGCACAGTGTTCAAGTTTTGAAGCCACTGAAGATCGCTAGGCTGGTTCAGGACTTGGGCAAAACAGGGAACTCTTTATATGCTACCTGTAAGTTTTCAGTAAATTGTGAATCAGTGGAAAAATAAGTTCTATTATTGTGTATATAATAACAGATGTAATAAATTCTATTAACCTTCTATGAGTACAATAATGAATTAGTAGATTAACCAACAATTAATACTCCACATGTGATGCATGTAGTTGTGGTAATATATAGGAAACCTTAAGATGCAGCTGCTGTCCTCTCCCAAACACAGGTGAACACACATTTATATTATTCTTTCATTCCCTTGCCTTTGTCTCTGTAAAGTCACTGTGGCTTATATCAGAAAAACAGTCTGCAAAATTTACGTAAGGAAGTAGAGTAAAACTTTCCTGTTGCTTCAAAAAATCTTTTGAAACTGGTAACATTCAGGATGGAATGATAAACCCTTTCCTTCTTTAGTCAACCACAAGCCAGTTCTGACAATAAGGTCCAGGTGAGTAATCACTGGGAAAAGCTACCAAACCTTGGGTTCCTCACCCAGAAAGATTTGACCTTTGCATCCTTTTGTGCTTTTGAACAGTGATCTTTCCCCTTTTATCACTTTTAACTCACTCTTTGACCTTCTTGCTCCTGTCCTTTACCCCATTCCAGTTCTGCACCCCTCAGTACTGTGCTCCAGACAGTTGTAAACACAGAAGCAATCCCTGATGCTTGTTTAGGGTAGTGATGCCATTTTAGCCACATCCCTTTATCTGAACGCTCTGCAGGGTAAAGCAATGGAGGGAAACTGGCCTGTTTCACAGGCTCTTGTTTTCTCTGACAGAAGGTAAAAAAGGAAAGGTGAGGGGAAGGGCATCTGTGTGCCATACATTTAAATGACTCAGACAAGGCTGAAACTCTGACAGAGCAGGAGAGTTGCTAGAAGGCAGTGGGCAGTAGGGCAGAAGCTCTGCTTTGATCTTGTTGGACTGACTGTGATTCTAGAAAGGAGCTGAGATTTGGCAGGGAAGGATAAGGACTTATTTCTGATGAAGGAAAAATGCTACCTAAAGGAAATGAGATCACAGAAAGGAATTGTAGATTCTTCATGTTGAGCTTAAATGTTTGAGCCTGATTGCTTGTCAGGACATTGCAATACTAAGATTTAAAAAAAAGGAAAAACCCATAATTGCTCTCTCTTTTGGTATGATTACCTTCAATCTGTTGATAAGATGACTTTGCTTTGAATAAGTTAAGGTACTAATTGTACTCTTATGCCGCTCCTTCCTTTCACCCTGTGGCAGCAGAGATCAGCCCTGCAGACTGTTGCTGTTCTCTTGCTGCACTGCTCTAGTGTGAGCAAATAGTGGCTACTGCACAAAGCACAGGTCTGGCCATGGAGGGTGGAAGAGCTGTGGAGCTTTCAGTTCCCACATTTCTGCATGATTCCAGCTCTCTGGTTGACAGTGCACAGTCATGTTTTGATTGTATGAAATGGGGAGGGAGATAATGCAAAGATTATTGGGCATTCACTGGGGCTGCAACATGAAGGGGAAATGACTGCAAATGGCTGAAGGGTTAAGTGTTAAATCTAGGGTTTCTGTGTAGTTTGGATACTTGTTTGAAGTCTTTACCCTAAGCTTCCTCACCCATTCTTGTTCTCTGTTCATCTTCGTTCTTGTGATCTGTGAGATAACATGGCCGTCTTTCTCCTTATTCCAGACAGCCAGAGCAGTGACCGTGGTGTGCTGGCTTTCTTACAGGCATCCTACAGGAATGCCTCCCCTTAACCTTGGCTTCTGAATTTCTCTTTCAGTGGAGCTAGAAGGAGATTGGAGCTTAAGTTCTGCTGCTGGATTTTAAATATATATTGCTGTCAAAGATCCTTAAAACATATTGGATCCAGTTTCTTTTTGTTTTTTGATCTTTGTGCGTATTTAGTTTGTTGGGTTTTTTAATAAAAATTACATGAATAACTATGCATTAAATAGCTATTTTTTAATTCTCTATACTGTGCAGTGTTGATTCTAACTGCTATTAATAGCTCATGTGTAAATGCATTAATGTGTTAGAACCACTCTTTAATACTTATAAAGTCATTTCAGATATGCTAGCAGGCATTATCTCCATTTTACAGTAGGAACAGAAGCATGGAGAGATGAAATGCAGTGTCTCAAACATCCTGTGATTCTGGGTAGCCAGAGTGGTGTGTCTGTACCCAGGCTCCCAACTATGCAGCCCTTTTCACCAATCTCTCTAACAGCTCAGCTTCGTTGTGTTAAGTCACGACACCCTCCTCTTCCCCTGCTGTCTCATTTTGTTCACCACATACCTGCCAACTTTCTCGGCAAATTAAGAAGGGTTTGACAGATTACTAGGCTTTCTTCCTTATCCTCTTCAGAAGGGCAGCAGCTCGGGGCATGAGGTAGTGTACGACCAGGTAATTAGAGGCTGTGTGGTGTCCATTCCACAGTGGGGGGACTGTGAGGAGCCGCAACCCCCGGCTCCCATTCTGATGCCGCAGTAGCATCTGGTGGCTGGAGCAGCAATTGCACTTGGAAAAACGGATTTTCAATTCCTTGAGTCATAGAGCTGGGAGGGGCACATCCTCCCCTGTATTGCTTTGCACTTTCTGAGGCTGGAAATTGCCCTATGGAGTCAGAGCATTAGAAAAAGAGATTGTTAGATTCAAATACACTTCCTCGTGATGCACATTTGAATAATGCACACACCCCGTAAAATCTGAGAAAATTGAAGTTTTCATAGGGAGAGAAATAAGGCTTTTCTGAGACCTTGGTGTAGTCCCTGCTCCAAAATATTGAAGGGCTAAATTTTTCTCATAAAGCACTTGAATTGTTTGGGTTTTATCCTGCCTGGTAGCAGAGAAATGGCTGACTAGCTGCTGCTGAAGATTTCCCTGCTGTTTTCTGGGCTGACATTACTGTGAAATGATGTCAAATGGTTTAAGAACTCAAGATGATCATTAAAGATGATGATCCAAAATGCTATGTATACCTAGTGCAGCCTGCTCTACACATTGCCTAAATTCTCCTTTCTGCAGAGAAGGAACTACGAAAAGCAGGTTTCATGTGGCCAAAATAAGATCTCCTTTGAGAAGAGAGTAGTAATTTAAAATCAAAGTGATTCTTCCTTGCAGTGGTACAGTAGTGGTGCTTTGTCCATTCTGGTTACAGTTCATCATCCAACAGGTTGGAAACTATGAAGATTATATGTACATTCTGAAAATGGCCAGCAAGTCTTTTAGCCATGAAAGTTGACTTTAAAGCTGACCAAACACAATGGTCAAAAGCTGTGTGCTTGGCCCCACTTTTGCCTGGTGAATATGGACTGTATGAGTGAGGGCTTGTGATTGAGCTCACGGAAACGTCACACGTTTTGAGCTTCTCTCCACTGACTCTAGGAGGGTTTCAAGCCTGGTCCTTGGAGGGGTTTCAGGACAGTAACATAGGTAGCCCTGACCTTTCCATCCTATTGCAGCTTCTTCCACAGTTTTTTAGTTGAGAAATCCCTGAGTCCATTACTTGCTGTCAGGTTGTGGGGGGAAGCTGGGAAGGAAAGAAGAAAAGTAGATAAGCTGCACTAGATAGAATACTGGGGAAGAAATGCTACAGTGTGGTTCTGCAGATGAGCAGTTCCTACGTTTGCTATGTGTCTCCTGTTTTTGTAAGCTGGGGCAGAGACATAGTTGAGCCTTTCCCTTTTCTGCCAAGCAGACACTGGTAGAAGGCTTTGGTGGCAATGGCCCATAGTTTTGATGGTGCTGCACACTGAGTTTGGCTTCAGGTAGTGGCAGGATGGCTTCACGATGATGTCACACAGCTGCTCCTGGGATGTCCTGTCTGCCTTGTGGGGCATTGTTGTGTAGAGGTTTGCTGCTTTCAGTGAACTGTGCTTGGCTGAAGTAAGGAAATAAACCCATTTTTCCCCATGTAATGTGACTTCGACTCAAATAAATCAGAGTTTCTGTGCTTGAAATGCTGATTTTTGCTCTGGGATCACAGTATTTTACAACTCCACAGTAAAAACTCTGTTCTGTTGACTTCAGTTATTTCCTATTAGGAAGAAAGATAATGTTAGTGCAAATTCTTTTTCTGAAGGTTACATGTTCTTTCTTTAATATCACGCCATTGAACAAGGGCCAAATAATGTTCACTGATAAACATTTCATATCTTGTTCTAGATTTAAAGTAGATAATTTACATTCTCCTTCAGTGCTCAAGAAAAATTAACTTCCTTATCTGTATTATGTTTTGTATTCAACACTATTCAAACTCAGAACACTTTGCAAATGTCCAAAAAGTATATCTGTATTATAACACATTGATTAAACTGGCATGAATCACATGGTAGCTTCTGGAATGTCCAGCTGAAACTGAGCTTGGAGCCGAATCTACAGGAGTGTATTCCTAGATCTAGGAATTAAATCTGTGTAGCCCAAATGCTACAAGGGTATGAACCTTTGTTCCCTCTTGGGATTTAGTACATTAATTAGTCTGTTAGGGCTGCTAATTAGCCCTTTCTGCATCTCAGTTTCCAGTTCTGGACTTTTAGGGATGTGATTTTCCAACTTCACTGTCACCTTAGAAATGATCAGTTATGTAAGTGTATGTGTTCCTGTTTTCCCATGGACATTGTCTAAATGGCCAGATTTTTTTAGTGCTGTAAGGTATTTTAAACAGTGTTAAATACAGGATTATGTTCGTTAAATGAATTGAAAGCTGCAGATTTCAAAGGGTCAAGTCTATTGAGCATGACAGCATCTAATTGCAAATAATACCAGAGGAAGCTGTTGGACAGCAAAACTTCCTTCTGCAGCAGGTGAAGTAGGTGGCTGCAGTGACTTTTGTGCTGAAGGACCATGTATACTCTCTTCTTAATGCATTCAGAGTGTCTTGCGCTGTCTATCAGTGGAGTTACATCTCCATATCGAGCTGGAGAAGGTTAAGGCTATGTCAGGTAATACACACAGTGACGGATTTATAGAAATCCGTCGAAGAGCAAGCAGAGAGAAGTTACAGGTTAAAAAAGTATTTGCAAACATTACACTTAACATGACACTGTCCTTCAGTGTACTCTACAGTGAGTTCACAGCGGTCATTTTGGGTCTGGTAACTATCACCAAAAGTTTAAGTCTTTTGTGTGTTTATCTTAGGAAGTTACAAAAAAACCCCAACCCTCCAAGACATTGCATCTGGAACACCTTGTTTCTTCCTGGGGTTTCTTGTTTTTCTTCTCAAAGGAAAAGAGTATGTGTTTCACTCTGTTGATCATCTAGCTCGATGCTGGAATCCTCACTGTGCTGTGCTGAAAGGTTTCCATGGCTTTGTCTATCTGCCTGTTGCTTTTATTTCCTCTGAAAGTTGCAATTTGTGCTTGTGAGTGAAAACACACTGTCATGGTTATTATGAATCTGTGCTCAGAAGCAAACGAAGAGCATGATGAAGAGAGAACATTTCCTGCCAAATAAGAATTAAGAGTTAGGTCTGAGAAACAAATCCATTTTCTGACAGCCTGTGTCTCAAATGTCTCACTTCAAACCTTAGGCAGCTCCAGGCATTAACTACTGTGAATTGCAGTAATGGACAAATTCAATTGCAACTTCTATTTTGAGTCCAGAGTAGAAAAACTCTCTGAATTAAATGTGGTGGATCAAATCCTCAAAGGTTGGCAAAGGCTGGGCAGTAGTTAACTCTTTCCCCCATCTTTGCAGCAACAAAAATGACCCTGGCAAGTTCATTTCTGCAGAAAAGGTCATTTAGTAGATTTCCTAGTCCACATGAGACCACCTGCACAGGAAGAGCTCAGTGCTTTGTCTAGACTGTCTGCATGTTTCTTGACGTGAATAAGATTTGGCCTTTATTGCGTGCTTCATCTCATCCCTATGCTATGCTTGGATAAAGCCTCATCTGGGAGATACGAAGAGACATCATGGAGATGGCTGCTTGTGCGGTGGAGCGTGTGGTGGTTCCAGCATCACGGTAATCCAAGGAACTAGGTGAGATGGCAGTAGTATGAGAATGGCATGTCATGTTAGTGGGAAAAAATGAGCTGCTGCTCACTGTCCCCTTCCTACCTATCAAAGTAATCCTAGTTCATAATTTCTTGTTACCCTTCGACCTCTTGTCACACTGGTCTTAAGCCTATTATGGGAATGAAATGTGTTCTGTAAACTCAGGTCAGTTCTTAATGGACAATAATTCAAATGAAGAGACACATAATTGGTTATAACTTACTCTAATTGACATGCTTTTCCCAGGACAACTCCAGTGCTCAGACAGCAGGAGCATAGATGTTGTTAACCAGGGCAAGTGTGAAGGATGTCCCACTTTTGTATGTCCTGTTTTTTTCCCTGGATCAGACGCATGGTAACTTTCCTCCAGGCAAAATGTCCTTCAGGTCAAATACAAATAGCTCCCATCTCAAAATCAGCCAAAAATTTCCTGCCTATCTCCATTATAGTAAATTAGAATGCTGTTAAAAGCAGTGACAACAGCAGCCAGTAAATATTAGGTGACACTGCAGTGCATGTGTCTGCTGTGTCTTTCAAGCAGTGGTCATAGGCTCTTTCCTTCCAAACAGGCCAGTCTTAGGCCAGCATTTAAGAAAGAGTATTTAATTTTCTTCAAATTACCATAAATTTGAAGCCCTTCTATGCAGAAGTACAGAAGACAAAATTTCTTTCAGTATGTGCAACTTGTAGCAGTAACACTGCACTGACTTTTTCCCTCCTTCTGGGCCAGGATATAAGACTGAAAAAAATGTTTTAGTGGAGTTCATTGATATTGTATATTAATTTAATTGGCCATCTTATAACTATATTGCCTTTAATTTATTAACTGTAGAAGAACAAATATTTCTCTTAAGTTGAGGAGACAAAAGTAGACAGAGTGGAAAGCTTTCATGAGCTTAAGAACCTTAAGCTTTAAGGTCCTTTGTAAAAATAACTGCAGCCATTGTGCAGGTTTTAAGTTATGAAAAAACTGAAAATATTTTCTCCTTCTCCATCTTAGGCTCCCTCAGACCTGCCAAGAACTTCAGTCATCTGTCAGCCAGTCATAAAAGAAAGGCACTCTGAATGGAGTGCAGATACTGGTTTCATACACAAGAACAGTCAAAAAGCACAAAACTTTACCTGTTCTTACTAAGCTAATAAGTAAAAAATTTGATGATTTATGTTTTTAAGCTTGTATCTGAAAAGCATTTAGTGTGATTCTAATAGTTTGAAAAACAGCTGAATGTCACCTACTGGGGTTTTTTCCTCCTGAAAGTCCCCTGCCTGCCTCAATATTTAAAACGTGTCTGAATTCCCACAGTTTATCTAGGCATCCTATTAGTTGAGGGGAAAATTTTTCTAGACCTTTAGGACAGCTTCTGGGATCATTATTTTAATCCCAGGGAGTTTTGTTCATTTTATATGGTGACAAATGCACTTTCTTCTAGGCTGCATGCACAGATTTTAATCTGCTGTAATGCACTGGATTTCAGCCATTTCCTTACTGCAAATGAATAATGAATAAGCTGTGGTTTGAAAGCTAATGGTTCAAGATGAAATCGGAATCTCATTGCAACATGGATGGTATTCATTTGTCATCTCCATGGAAACATCTATTTATCAAGACATTGCAGCTAAAACTGTAACAAGAAAGTAAGCAATTGTTGGAATGCAGGGTATTGCTGAGAAACAGATTTAGCAAACAAAAGATAGGATTATGCAGGACTATGGCATTATTTTTGAAATGGGATTTTTTTTTTAAGAATACATAAATGTTTCGCCTTGCAGGGTGTGCATTTTGCTGTGTTTTGAAGCGTTGAAAAATACCAGTAGAATGAGGAACAAAAGGCATAAATATCCTGGGAAATCTCTCCCATTGTCATCTCTTATGGTCCATGTGCTGTCAGGAAATTCCAAAGCTACAGAGTTGTGTGTCTTCCTGTATTCAAAGTACGGCAATATAAGCCTCCTGCATGTAACATCACAACTATAAATTTAACTGAATTTAACAGCTAGTGCCTAGCAACAGAAAGAATTTTCTGTGAGGTACATCAGACTTCCTTGAAACAGAGTCTGGATTAAATCTGTTAGTGAGAAATAAGGGAGTTGTGGAAAAGGCCCAAAGGTATAGTAGGTATCATTCCTCAGGACTGGGCGCACTCTTTCTTCTCTAAGAATGGTTATTCTTGTCTCGTTTAAGTAGTCACAATAGTGCAATCCCTAATCCTGAAACACTGTTTAATAGGTCATTTCATAACAGGCTTGAGTTTTTAGTTTTATGGCTGTAAGCAGTGGACTCCATAAGTTTCTTTGGGTACTCTTGAGACAGCCTTCATTGTGTGCCAGGAGGTGAGCTCAGAGCTTGTGAGGCAACAGAACCTAACTTTTGTTTATGGTGTGTTTCAGCTTTTTGAATCAGGGAAGAGCTTTCCTGAGCTGATGATGCTCTCCACTGGGAATGCCACATGCCCTTGCTGGGGCAGGTGATGCAGAAGGGAAAACAGTCTTTTCTTCCCCCCAGAGTTTGACTGAGGTTTCCACAGCTAGATGAAATAGTTACTCCTCATCCTCAGGAGTATGATCAGGAATAGTTTGGCCTCTGGGACAGGTAGTCAAGACAGGTAGCTTTGTAACTTGATGTCCAAGCAAAGTTGCTGAGGAATTGGTTCATAGGACAAAACTGGGAGGGATTGGTGGCAGTGAGACTTGTTTCCGGTAAATTATGGGCACATAATCTGTTCTGTTATTTACTTCTGCTCCAGTTTTGTTTATGAAAGGGGCTTACACTGAGGTTGTTTTTGGTTTTGTTTTCTTTTTAAGGGAATGAGCTATTCTGAGGCATAGTCATAGACTCCTGTTAGGGTTTTGGCTTCTAAACCTATGGAAGGTCTGTTTATCACCCTTTACAATTAGTTTTAAAAATCAGGATTTTAAGGAAAAAAATTCAACTTGATTTTGCAGAATAGTTACCATGTATATGGCTGTCCCAGAGATGGGGCATACATTTACTTCCAGCGTGTTAGCAGCCCTTGTGACAGAGGGAAGCATAATTATGTTGATAAAAATGGTGTAATTTACTGGTTACACAAAGTATGTCTGATTGTGTGTACACTTGAACTTATGTCCTCTGGCTATGGTGGTGATACTCTCCTGTAGTGCCTCTTGTCCCATGTTACTTGGAGAAGGAAGGTGCTTCAGCAGGACCTGATTGTTAACTCCAATTGTCAAACATGTACCTTCTCCAATTAAGTCACAAGGGCAGAATATTCTTCCACTATCTGAGAGAAAAAAAATAGATGAAGAGTAAGAAGTGAGACAACAAGGTGGGAGTAAGGCAACTGAGGCAGAGGATATTAATGGGAAAAAGTGTAAGAGTGGGAGGGTGATGACAGGAGAAAGTGAACTGAAGTAAAAAAAAAATCACAGAATCACAGAACTGTTGAGGCTAGAAGACGCTGCTGGAGGCCATCTGGACCAACTCCCCTGCTCAGGCAGGGTCACCTAGAGCAGGCTGCCCAGGACTTTTTAGTGTCCAGATGGCTTTTTAATGTCTGAGGCTGGAGACTCTGTCACCTCACTGTGCTAGTGCTCAGTTACCCTCACATTAAAATATTTTTCCTGATGTTTAGAAAAAAAATGTGAGAAAGTGTGAAGAATAAATTCATGCTATGAGTGGAGGGGGGTGGGGTGGAATAAACTTGGGTTATTGCCCACAGGCAAGTGTAGCTTTAAGAAAAGCTAAGTTCATGCAGCTGAAGTGTCAGAAAGGGAGAAAAGTCTTCTCTTGTATTTCTCACCCTTAAAAAAACAGAAGTCACCGATCCTGAAGTTCAGCAATAAAAGCTTCATTGAGAGTTCTCTTATGGTCCTTATTTCCCCTTTATTTCTTCATCTGTTCGCTGTTTTCCCCGTAAGGCTGTCTGGATCTCAGGATGCCGGGTGTGACGCCGTCAGTGTCTTTGCGGGGGAGCGCCGGCAGCAGCGCTGCGCCGCCGGGCCGAGGAACCGCAGCTCCCCCGTGTGTGCGAGCGGGGGCCGGCAGCGCCGCTCCTTCCCTCCCTGTGTCTCCCGACAGCAGCTCTGCCTTGGAATCAGCTCTCCGAGGTCACAACGCTGCCTGCTGACGCCAGCAGGACTGACGCAAAGACACGGGGATCCGGGCAAGGTCGGCACGCCTTGCTGAGCGTTAGGAGCCTGCTCTGGGTAGTTAAAACTGAGTGAAGACCTCTGGAGCCGCTGCAGACGGACCGGGATCTGTTTAGCCTCATTTGGAGGTAGTATTCAATTCTTCGAATATTCACAGCTGGTTCGGAGGCAGGACAAGGCTGCTGCCTGCCATTAGTGTGATGAATTCATCCTGAAGTGGCCACTGACGAATTCAGCAAGGTAGACAGTAATCTTTGCACAGGGAATATGTTAGAAGATGTCCCGGATAGTAACTTGGATCTTTATGTTCTCCTGAGCCTTGAAGTTGATTGAGTCATTGTGCCATTCAAGTGTGGGTGGCTTTTCCCAGCATGAATATTTTTCCATTAACTTCTGGGTCACATTTAAATGAACATTTAAATGATTCTTGATCAAGTTTCTGTTTGCAGAAACAAGTTATAATGTACTCTTGATGATCTTTAGCTATGTCTCATGAATCTCTATTAGCGCTCTCTTCCCATGTTGTGTCTCTATTTTGTCACTCTTCCACACTGATTCACAGGTTAGGAAGTCTTAAGACAATTAGGGATGCTGAGTAAATGTATTTGCAAAGGTTAACTAGAGGTTTTTATTGACACTGTAAGCAATTACGTCTGTAGCAGTGAGTGAAAATTATTCAAAACACTTAAAGGTTTGCTCCTTCTCTGAACCACCTTTTCTAAAATCTGTCTCTTTACATTCAGGTATCTTCTGTTCATGGATTTAACTTTTGTGAATACATCCCCTCTGTGTATCATGGCAAATAAAAAGAAAATGATTTATTATGTCTTTGTTTAAAAGAAATGTGCCCAAATCATACATTGCCAAATAAAAAGACCTATAAAGCATCTTTCTAGATTCTAGCACTGGCCTTTACACAGACCCCTCACTGATGGTGCTAAAATCTCTGGCTCCTACTGAGAGCTTACTCTGGGTCCTTGTAGGTTATTTCTGTACCAGGTTACTTCTCTGAAGTGGACAGTAGGCATTTTGTATGCTTTTAGGTTCATTTTTCTTATAAGAAGGGAAAGCATGACCATGGCCTTTTGGCTTCAGCTAAGAAGGTTCATACTAGAGGCTAATAATCTTGAACAAAAGGCAAAGGAACTACCTCTAGAAAAAATGGAAGGAAGCATCTTTGGCGATTGTAGAGTTACCTTTGTTTTAAATGATTGACAAAAACTCAAGTAAGAGTGTATGTTTGAGATATTTTTGGCTAAGTGAATCTGTTACTTGTTATCAAGTTGCTAGAAAATTGTAATTATGTAGTTAACTTAAAACAACTGCTTCTCATATTCATTGTTGCCTAACTTGCATTGAGGAGAGTAACTATGTAGAGAGCCCTTGAACAGTTTCTGCACCTGGCGGTGCTCTGGAAGCATGGTTCTGAAAGTGATTTTTCCGTGTTCATATTTCCCTTTTCCAGGTTTTCCTTTAAGAAATAAAATGACTTAAAATCTGGATTCCAGTATCAAGTTATTAATGCACTATCTTCTAGGAAAGAAAAGCATCTTTTTTTTTTTTTTTTAAGCACTACCTGCACTTGTTGAAGAGAATTAACAACACTTCCAATCTAAATGAGACCAGTTGGAGTAATTGGAGCCTTGCCATTAATATGAGAATGCTTATCCCCTGTCATGTGCCTGATGTTTGTGAATATCATTCAAGGACTCCTTGAATAGTCCCAGGACTAAGACTGGCTCTTAATTACTTCCATCCCCATCAGAGTGTGTCACCATCTGTGACTGTGTGGGCTGTGTGTTCAGTTCCTTCTTTCTGCTTTTGCCTCACTTGGTAATTATTTCTTTTAGTGTTGCACAAATGACACAGTTTTAACAATTAGCATATCCACAGCTCTAGCTTTGCTCTCAGGTTGTTAAGATACTTACCTTTTCCTCTGCTTTGCTTCTGAGCTGACAACCTGTTTCTTTCAATTTCTCAAGAAAAGAAGAAAAAACACAAAAACTCCCTAAACAACTCCACCAAAACCACATGCAAGCACAGGAGAGAAATTCAGGCTATGACATTTCACAGATGTATCTAAACTTAGGAGAGATAACCTGTTTGGACAAACCTTCATCTTCTTTTTTTTTTTTTTTTTCCCCTCATAGGCAAGACATTTTTTGGTTCATTATGCTGGCAGCTACAAATTGATCCTGGGATCTTTAGATCTGTTTATATCGATATCCATGGGAAGTGTAGAGACAGGTATATGGATAGAACTTAATTTCCTGGGTTGCTCTGAATGCAAACAATGAAGTTGGTGTCATGTGGAGATTGTCTGTCCTGGGAATCTGACCCTTTGTGCTGCAGAAAAGCATCAGTGGGTGAAAAGGAGATTCAGAAACACAGCAAGATGTTATCACAGGTGAAATCGCTTTTGGTGCAAATCTCCCTTCCCAACATGGTGCTATTTCCTGTTACTGTATTTTTCTTTTGAACTTATCTGTGCCTAGCAGCCTTCTGAATTGCAAATGCACTAAAATTCTCCTACTTTTTGTAACCTGAATTCTTTCATGTTGCTTTATCACATCATTCCCTATGAGATGTAGGATCTCAGAAGTAAAGGATTTGTAGCTGAAGGCTATTAAGTTTGGCTTCATAACAGGTAATAGAATCAGAATACAGGGGATACAAGTCAAAAGATTATGAAGTTTTGTAAGGAACAACCTAGCAGAGGAATAACTTGCTGGACTTCTGGACCTCCAGTTCAACAAGTTATTTGGGGCTGCACTGCCTGAGCACAGATTGCTTCATCTTTCTGATTTCATTTGGGGTTTGAGTCAATTCTTCAAGTGTGTTAAATAGTATAACATTTCCAAACACATCTGGCAGATATTTTTAATATGACTTTTGCATGTGAGCAGTGCTGTACTGCCAGCAGAGATGTGCATCTGCATCAGGGTGTCAGTTTGATATATCTCATTATGTCAAAAATAATCAAAACAAATTCCTTTGGTACTTACTACATCTCCACATGTTTCCTCTGAGCTATGCTGCAGCTTAAAATAAATCAAACTAAAGGTGCACAGATGAAATTAAGCATGAATGCAATGCTTTTGCCTTGTGCAATGCATAAATACACAGCAGTCAGGTTAGTGATAAATGTGGAAGGGCTATATGGCAGCAAAAAAATTCATTTACATTTTCTTAGGCAACAAGTAATTTTGAAGATATGGTACCAATATATTGTAATAATTTTAATCTTAAAATTAACAGCTCTGGATAATGATTCTTTGTAAAAGTACTTCCTTTCACAGTTTATAGCTTAAATATTAAAAAAAGGTTTTCTAGCAAAATAGAAAAGATATTGAAGGAATTCTTTTCTATGCCATCATGATAGAACATTCAGATGTGCTTGAGAAAGCTCCTCTTCAACTCTCATTTTAACACTAATTTATTATATGTTTTGCTGGTGGGGATTTATCTGAAACTTACACTGATTATATCTTTTTGTGTAGGTACATCTTAGCAGGTTTCTTTTTAGTTCTCAGATCTTTCTGATCTGAGCAGTCAGTTGTGACCCTGTGTATCAGTGCTTTAAAAATCCTTTTTCCAAGTGTTGGTCTGAGGCTTTTTGCTTGCTTTCTTTGTTGTCAGCTCTAGTCCTCATGGTTCACATCATATTCATGGATTTATAAGCTCTGCTTATTTTTTGCTTGGTAGGTTTAGTAGGATCCCAGGACTTGCTGTACTGAAAGACTCAACAGGCTGTGTTCCAGTAAGAAATACATGAGAAAGCAACGTCCATGTTCAGTGTGCCTGAGAAGTCTCAACAGTTGTAACCAATCTGCCTGTGATGTGGAGACAGTATTCTGACCAAGGTGTCTCTTCACAGAGCTGGGCTTAAAATTCCACGTTTTTGTGGTTATTGCCTGTGTCTGCTCTTTCTTCATGCTTAAGCTTTTGAACTCCTTCACATTGTAAATTTTTGTAGGTTGGATTCTCTCTCTGCACATTTCCTACTTTTGCTGCTCTGTCCTAAGAAGCTAAAGCCCAGGGAGAATGGCAGTTGCAACAATCCCTCCACCAGAGTCCAGATTATACATGTAGACTGTGTTCACATTGCTTAGTGTTTTTTTCTGAATGATATAGTCTTTGTCAATGGAAATACCTTGAATTTGTAAAAGTTACTAGCAAGACAAATTCCCTGATTAATCTCGCAAGAAATGCTCTTGGGGAAATAAATAACTTGAACAGTGGCTTTGCTAGATAGACATTTCTATATTAATATTAATGTTTATTTAACATGCTCTCTATACATCTTGTTAACATCTGTTGTAATAATGGAAACTATTGCCAAATAGTTTCAAGGGTGATGGTAATGAGATAGCATGCATCTGAATGTCTGTTTGGATTGGATTTTAGATTTATTGTCCGTATTCTGCACTTAGAAGAAAAGGAATCTCTCAGTTTTCTTTTCTTGAGCACAAAGAGCTTTAATGGCTGAATAATTTGATCTGGTTATTGAAAGGATTACTATTATTGTTCAGTCTAACCAACCCTCTGGAATTTGAGGACGATGTTTAGCTGCTTGAGTTTTTACATTTTGTGCTATTTTATTGCCCTTATTGTTATATGAAATGCTACATTATCAGCATACTTGGGTTGTTTTTATACTGGTTCCAGCTGCAGTGTGCAGTGACTTATTGAAACCTTGACATCTGTTTTCCCTTTTCCTCCTTTTTTTTCAGAATTCAACCATGTCGCTCCTTTTCAGTGTTGCATGCTGAGCCCTAAGTTCGCATGTGTATGCAGCCAAACGCCATCACACATCTCAGTTACGTTCCTGACAGTTCATGATGGAGTGCTGTCCCACATGCATTTCATTAATGATTGTGCTTGAAAGAAATGGTGTTTATGGCATTATCACCTGAGTCCACCATTAGTCAGTAAGCTACCATGAGAACATTGTGTCATGGATGTTAAGGCGATGCAATGGGACTTTGGAATTAAAAGGCTTTCAAAGAAGGGAAAATAACTCGCCCATCTCTAAATGTATTTGGGTAGCTATACATTTTTTGGACAGTCCATCTGCTACTTGAAATTGGTAGTTGAAATCTGGTTCTGCTGCAGGCACAAGGTGTGATAGGTTCGGTTCAGATATTAACTCTTACAAACTTCATGCTTCCACCTGCTTCTGTAGTGCACACAGTCTTTCACAAGAACAAGAAAGCTGAAAGTATTCCCATGTTTGACAAAGCTGTACTGAGGCAGGTTGCTCTGAATTGAAAGACAAAAGGAAATCTTTGTTTTTAGAGGTCTTTCAAGAAGCTGCCTCCTGGAATGCCACCTAATGTCATGGTATTCTCTAAATTCCATGCTTTTGTAATGGTGTGTAGACTGTAACTTTGACCTTTTCACATAGTGATATATATATAATATAATTTCTGTTATACAGGCATTGCAGTATCTAAAGCAAAATTACCAGTTGAAGATTTCCATCTGGATTTGGATCCAGACAGCTAGTAAATTTTATTTGGACCAGTTCCCAGAGAAGCTGTGTTTTCTGGAGACTCCAAGGGAAGGCTGTGTGATCTCCCAGTGTCTCCAAAAACGATTGCAGCTTTCTTCCACAATTCCCAGCTGGGAAGGCAGACAGCAGCATCTGGCCAGCCAAGCAGAGCAGGACCCAACTTACAAACTCCTGCTGAGCAGAACATCACAAATATAAAAAAATGCATAGTGGATGGAGGTAAAAAATTAATCAAGTGCTTCTGTTCTAACAGTTAATTCAAGGATTCATACTTGCCTTATAGCATGAGTTTAATAGATCTCTTACTTGAACATGGAAATAACAGTGTTGTACACTTTCAGGTAATATGGTAATTTTTATTGGAAAATTGTATTGATTTCAGGGATAAATCACAATCACAAGGCTTTACTGGTGTTCAGGTATTTTGAAAAAGCAAATTTTGAGAAGCATTGATTATGTGCACCTGATTTTTGAGATTTATGAACAAAATGCAATAAAACTAGTTCAGAAGTAGCAGACCCCCTAATTCCTGTTTCAGGTACTGGGCTACTATAATGTGTTTATTAAACACAGTGAACATCACTGAGCACAATAATTAATTTCACTTAGCACTAGAAGCTCACTCTGAAATATATTTTTGTCTGCACTTTAGAAAGGTATTTCCTTCTCATCTCCAAACCTGTAATTATAATTTTCTCGAAATTGGCAACTGATTGCATATTCTTTTGAATGAATTTGTTTCACCTAGCTGGTCTCTGCTTCCTCATTTAGGTGCTCCAAGCAACTAGAAGGATCATCAGCAAAAATTTGTCATGAAATGTGAACAGTGAAAATTCATAATTGTTTGTTCTTGCATATTTGAGAAACTTTAGACACAGACATGAGAAAGTAGTCCAGTGCTCTGCTGTTACAGCAAACAGAACAAAGCTGTGGATTTTAATTTTTTAATATCCGGGATGGTATTCCAGAAAGTAGTGTTACCGAAACTGAGGTAGACAAATACTATTTTCACTTGTAACACGACTGGTGATTGAAGAGCATTTTGAGTTTTCTACTACGTGGCCCTCAAATTATGGGGTTTGCTTTTATAAGAAAGAAATTCATACAAAGGCTCCCCCTCAGCCATTGATCTTTCAAGTGTCACTGCTTTTTGAAGAACACAGTAACCAGTGCTTGAGATAGTTTAAGAGACTGCTCTGAAACCAGCAGCTTTTGTGCAAGTCCAGTTGCAGTAGTACAATTATTTGAATGACAAAGAAGTGAAAGTAAACACCTTCTTGACTCAGAGGATATTAGCCATATTAGGATTCCTTGCTCCTTAAATCATAGACAACAGATTCTGTGCTTAGTTTTTCTGTTTCTGAGTATTTAACAGTAGAATTCAGTCATAAGAAAATAAATAACTCACAGGGGCATGGCATCTTTTTCAGCAAAGCCCAGCTTTTCTAGCTGTGTAAATTGTTTCCCTTATACATACACATTCTGTAATTCAGTCTCCAGAACTATTTTAGTACCTCTAACAAGGCCTTACTCAAGCACCTGAAGTCAAAGAGGTTTTATTTTGCTTAGTGATCAGAAATTAGAGGAATATTAATTTCCTGTTTCTTAGGGTTATGTGAGTACAGTGTTTGCAGATAGTTGCCACCTGTTTGGACAAAAAACCCAGGAGGGCTGCTGGAGTCTGCACTTGGCGTGTCTGACCACTAAACGGTAGTGTTGTATTGCAGCTGGGAAAGGAAAATACGTGAATACGGCAGAGGAAAAAAGAGTAATCCAGATGTAGTTGAACTCTGTTATCGAGTCTTAACTATTTTTCTATTGGCACATTGATTACATCGTCTGCTGTTAAATCAGCTGTCCTATCAATGTTTGATTGTCCTGAAAAAACATCCTCTGTTTAACATGAATTTATTTTAAATGTGTGAGGAGATTTTTTTCTTCTCTATTCCTGTATGAACTTTGTTCTGGTGTTTGAATTGTCTATCATAAGCATGCTGATCTGTTGTGCATTCGCTGTGGGATTTTTTGGTGACTTGCAGGATTCAGTTTCCTCCAGTGCAAAAGCCACATATTCATGGCTCTTGTCCTATCTGCCATGAAGCAGTTTTTGACAGAGGGAGTCTCAAATGCCCATGTTAGTGGTTCCTGTAGAGAAACCTGTCAGGAATCTGGATGCTAGTGCTTCTCAGTATTGTGTTCACACAGAAGCCCATGAGGTGTTGGTTGCTTTCCTCAATTCCTGTAACACAGAAGGTTGTTTACTAAATTAGTTTTAGTCTAACAGAGAAATTATTTACATTTCACCTAATGTTTTGAGCCAAGGAACAGTAGTTACTGTGCATTAGAATTGAAAACTTTCTACTATATCTGAATTTTAAAGCATTAAGTCAAAAGCTTTTAAAAAGGGCTTGTCACAAAGTGAACGCATTTCTCAACAGGAATGTGATGGGACATTTAAAAAACCTAATTTAAGCTGACTGGTTTTTTAGGTGTGCCATCATTTAGTGCAACACAGAAAAACAAAACAGCAGATATTACGATCAGTGCATAAAGCATAGTGTGGAAAGGATTTCTTGTCCTTATGAAATACTTTACTGATCAAGAAAGGTGTATTTTACTGAGTATATATTTTAAGCAAGAAAAGTAGATGATTATGTGTTTTTTGTGATTTTTTTTTTGCCAAGTCTGATAAAGATCATACAGGGTGAGCTGTGTATATCACAGAATGGATGTTGATGAATACACACATTGTAGAAGTAGACTGATACTACATCTTCAGCAACCAGAAAGGGAGAGAAACCTCTGTACTGATGGCAGAGGGAGCAAAATATAGAGTGGCGAGTCCTAAGACAGCACTGACCAACAAGCAACTGAGGGGAGAATGTGCGTGGGGCAGGTGAAGCAGGACTTCCCAGGGTGGAAGCAGTCCACAGGGATGCTGCCTTGCTTTCCATCTGCTCCTGTGAGGCAGCAGGAGAACAAGCTCTTTCTGCTGCTTTTGGGTATGAAAATTCATGTGTTCTTTAACTATGATGGTGTCTTGGTGTGGATTTGGGGGGACACACACACAGTCCAAGGCATTAATCTGCAATGCGACCACACAAGCCAATGGACAAAGACTGGCTCCAGCCAGCTCGAACCCCTGTGGTAACATCTCTTCATTTACAGAAACCCTCTTGGCACCATCTCCTCTTCATTTACAGAGGGCACTCATGTAATGAGAATCTCATGATAAAATGCTCTTCTTCACTGAAAAGCTCTCACAGCTTGGTGATGCAGTTGTCACCATGGAGATTTCACTCCAACAGCAAAGAATGAATTTGGTGCTGTTTAACTTCAGGAATGTGTAGCAGATACTTCCCAATGGCTTCAGCTAAGTCACCACCTGAGGAGAGAACTTGGATCAGAAGCTGAGAGGGGAAGTACATATACACTGATGATAAATGATATTTTTTGTAGGTGACCGGATCTCAAGAAATGGCATGTGTGTAATGACAGATAAATGTGAAAGGGCATGAATAAAAGTCTCACAGCCTGAGCCAAAAGGAAGGGAAATAGACTTGCCTTAACCTTGAAGGAAATATTCAAATGTGATGGTCTGTGAATTCCAGCTGAGGTGTATTTCCTTTCCCTCAGAAAGAAGGGAGGGGCTGAGGTTCCTTGAGGAAAGGGAAAAAAAAAAAAAAAGACTTGCTATCAAATGCATTTAGAAAGAACAAGTATTTTTCTTTCCCCTTCCCCAAAGGTCTTATTGATATGTTTGGCTTTCTCATTTCACAGAAATTACCAAAAAAGCAGTATGGAATGATTAATTTCTGATTTTCCTGATGCCATGAAATCCTTCTGTACAAGTAACAGTTGACTGTTTTACTGCTCTGTCTTCTGAGGGAAGCTCTACACAGTAAGCATTGTGTTACAAAACTGAACAAAGCGTTGGGAAAGCTAATATGGGAAGTTGGGGGATAAATGGAGTAATATAGAAGGTCTCTTCTGTTACTGCATTTCTGCTAGGATTAGGAAGTGATTTTCCCCCTCTACTCTGCTCTTACGAGACCTGCAGGGGAGTGCCACAAAAGTGATCAGAGGGCTGGAGCACTTATCATATGAAGAAAGACCAAGAGAGCAGGAGTTGTTCAACCTGGAGAAGGGAAGGCCCTGGGGAAAGCTTATTGCAGCCTTTGAGAACACAAAGGGGGCCTGCAAGAAGTCTGGGGACAAACTTTGTAGCAGGGCCTGTTAAAATAGGACAAGAGGTTTAAAATGTTTTAAAATATTTTTTAAACTAAAAGAGGGTAGGTTTAGCTTAGACATTAGAAAGAAATTCTCCACTGTGAGGATGGTGAGGCACTGAAACAGGTTGCCCAGAGAAGTTGGGGATGCCCCATCTCTGGAAATGTTCAAGACCAGTAGCAGGGCTCTGAGCAACCTGGTCTAGTGGAAAATGTCCCAACACAGGGGGCTGGACTACAGGAACTTTAAGGTCCTTTGCAACCCAAACCTTTTTGTGATTCTATGATTTAAGCTCTCAGGAATATTCATAGCTGTCACGAGACTTGTTACTGACTGCCAGGTAGATAGCAGTGGGATAAATTCAGTATCTGAGATATTCCTCCATGAAGCAATAGATAAAGAGTAGGGAAAGGGATGAAAATAAGTACTACAAATGTAGTGGTTAGTGGAAGATATAGTTTGGCTAAGGACAAAAATGAAGGGAAAATATCAGTAAAGATTGATTTGAATCTTAAAACGAGGAGGGGCTTTATCTTATTATTTTATTTTATTTTATTTTATTTGAAAAATCAGTCAGAGGCAAAATAAAAGAAGAAAAATTGTAGAACAAGTATAGTGAGCTCCTTTGACATGAATAGCTGAAGAGATCTGCCTAGGAATTAGACATTGAGGCTTAGTAAGCCAAAAGTAGCAGGAAAATGAAAATTAGCTCTGTAATAAAACTCATAAAACTTGACACAAAATTAATGAGTCAGACTTCTAAATTCTTGAGTCATTTAAACACTGAGGTTTTTTCAAGGACGAAACAGTTTTTAGTGTCTTTTTCACTCTCAGAGATGGTAATCAAACTCAACATAAGATTGTTTAAGGCTCAAGAAAGCTACTTTAAAATAGATTTAAAATTTCCCATCTGGCTGACCATGGGGTAAAGTCTGGAAGGCAATTCCCACTGACTCTCTGTCTGCCCACTCCTTTGGACTCTTCCTTCCCCAGCAGCCTCAATTACTTCTCTGTCACCCTCTGTGTGTGCTCCTAGCTGGCAGCCCATGTCTCCTCTTTCCTTAGTGCCTCTTATTTTCCTTTTGCCATGCTTCACTTCTCTTTTGCTTTTCATAAAACCCCTATACCCACTTATCAGTGGAGTTCTCCTTAGAGCCTTCTGCAGCGTTTTCGGTTTAACCACCTCATTTCTTTGTCCTCACTTTTCTTTCCAGCTCTCCAACAGCAGAGCTGCCTGAGGACATGCCAGCTTGAGGTTTTCTCATTACTCATCCAAAATAGCTTTCAGCTTCGAGTCTAATTAAGTTGTTATTAAAAGAAGACAAACACTCAGAACACCCCCTCCTTATTTTCTGTCCAAGAACCCAGCACTATGGAAATTGTAACAAAGAAGTAAGATTGTAATTGTGGTGGTTGTGGTGTAATGTGCTGTTGCTATGAACTGTTTCTGAATGCAGTGGGAAAATTTATTTTCTAAATATTTTTAATTTTTAAAAAATCAGTATTTCAGTATTAACTTGATGTGTGGTCAACTTTAAAAGAATAGAAAAAATGTTTGATTTGCTGTGACTGATATATGCAAAGAATTTTGTTCTGGTTTTTTTGTTTAGGTTTTTTTTTGGTTTTTTTGTTTTGTTTTGTTTTGTTTTTTGTTTTTTGTTTTGGTTTGGTTTGGGTTTTTTTGACGATGTGTTTTAAAACATTAATTTAAAAGTTCCCTGATCCCACTATAGCCAGAATACAGCAGTTATAAAAGGGGTGGCATCTGTAACTTCCATTTCATGCTTTTAGCAAAAGGATTGATTCACTTGCTCCCTCCCTCCCTCCCTCCTTGCTTTCCTCCTTCTTCTTTCTGTTCCCCACTCTTCCCCTTGCCTTTCCCTCTCTTTCCCCTCTGTTCTCCTTTCCCTCTCTCCCTCCCTCTGCACCTCCTCCAAACCACTTCTGACTGCTCTTTCTTACTTGTGGTGAGAGAATATAACCAGGTATTGGCTCTACAAGCTGCTATTCCTGGGCCATCTGTACTCCAAAATGTGATGCACAATTTCTTACATCTTTTGTACATATAAGAAGGAGGGTCTCAATAACAAGGGTACCAGCTCCAAGGAGGAGAACTTAAATGTTTCAGACCACGAAGGAAAAGTTTCTATAGTAGTTAGGAGATTTCTCATTGGTTCCAAATGCTTACCTGTTTAAACGAAGAAGGAAAAGTGAAGATAATTTTTCAAAATGCCTATAGGGTATCGTGTATATGGTCCTGAGGCTGGGCTGGAAGCCAAGTTTGCTGCTCTTGCTCCCTGTTCTCCTTCTGGGACATCTCTGCTCATCTGCTTTGTGCTCCCCCAGCAGCTGTCGGTGTCTGGCCCATCCAGGTCCCCCCGGTCCCTTCTGGGGACACAGCCACTGTGGTGCTTTGACTAGAGAGTCAAAGCACAGTAGCAACTGCTGAGGTATGAAATAATTTGGGGATCTTCCTAGGCAGATGCCCGCATTTTCCACTAGAAGGTCATGTGGGTGTCTGGAGTTGTTTACTAGGGCAATGATACGTGTGGAATCCAGGCTTCACTGTGTACAACTTACTCAGGGGAGTTCAGGCATGACAAACTCTTCTGCCTCCTCTGTTTTGCGTGGTTATGGCCAGGTCAGCTAGAGCTAGTCTTATTTATGTGCTTTGCCTGTAGCAAAAGCGTGTACCAGTGATCAGTTTTCTTTGCTGCTGCCTGTTGTCTTTCTCACCACCAATGCAAACACTCCCTGGCCACTGTTAATGCTACTGCTATTTCTTCATTCCCTTAAAGAGTATAAGAGAGACACCATTAATATTAAATAACATCTTTTTACCAGGACGGGCTTTTTAAAAAGGAGTCACAGAGTATTTAGTACCATCTGTGTGGCAGACAATATTTTTTCATTTTATTTAAGGTGTGTGTTTCACTGCTCCTGCATTGGCTTTGTTTTCCCCTCTGTGAGAAATGTCCTGCTGGAATATAAAAGATAAAACCTTATATGTGAAAAAGAAGATGGATTCTGTGCCTTGAAAACAAGAGAAAAGTCCAAGGGAGGCTTTTGTAAATCACTGTTTTAAAAACTGACTAATTTTAAAGCGGATAACATGCAACAGAGCACACTGACCTCTAAAACACATGTATGGTCCAGCTTAGGTGATAAAAATTCTTGATCTTCTAAACTGTAACTTTTTAGGAGTTGTGTTCTCCAGAAATGAAAATGGGTAATAAAAAGCAGGTCCTGTTGCTTAGCTGATGACTGAGTGTGAACAGTGTTTGCAGATTTCTCTCCAAAAAAGCCTAGAAGGAGGTGCTATGTATTTGTCAGATGCCTTTTAATTTAACTGTTGAGGAGCGTGAACTTGCAGAGAGGGCTGGGGATGCTAAGACAGAAAGGATGGAAAATGCAGGCAGTGAAGGACATCTCAGGGCTTCCAATAATAATATAAAAAGGTATTGGAAACCTTAAGAGAAGTTATTCTGGAAGAAGATGGATTTGGAAGGAAATTGTGATCTTGCTATGACCTTTCTAAGAGCTGGAATTATAATTCCAAAATTATTAAAATTTCAGGAGGCAAGAAAAGCTGTAATTTTACATAGAGAGTATGAAACTGAGGGCAAGGAGAAAAGAGGCAATCATAAGAACACTTTAAATTATAAGTGTAAAGTTTAATAAAACCCAAAGATATCTAAGTACAAATTATTTTTTGTGTGTTAATCCTATTTTCTTTCTTATTTGCATATAAATTGCACTGATTGAACCTAAGATGCTTTAAAAATTGGCAGAGTTGAGCTTGGTTAGGTGTTGCTACCTGCATTTTAATGTCTTGTTTAGGCTTAAAAGAAACCCTCTTAACTGGGCAGAGCTAAGCATTTTTGAGTTTTATTAAATCCATATTTTTTTTTAATCAAACATGAACTTAATTTGTATTCATGTTTGTTGTCAAAATAGCACGACTTTGTGCCTAGAGTAGCTTATTACTCGTTTGGTTCTAATACTCTCCTTAGTATAAAGACAAATGTAAAGGTTATTGCTCCCCAGAAGTGTGTCAAACTTGGGAAGCAAAAAGGAAATCACAGGATTTTTAATGTTATTCTGCAAATTGGTAGGTTTGTACATGCAGTGGGAGAGGTGGCAATTTCAGAGGAACTTGACTGAAGGGAAGAGATGTTTGAAGTTTGGTGGGAGTATGGGGTGGGAAGATAGGGAGGATATGTCTTGTGGACAAAAAAGAAAGATGGGAAGTACGTGAGTTTATTTAAAGGTTGCTGAGGCTGATACACTAATAGAACATAAATTGAGTAGGAACATGGTAAAAAGCTCTATTAAATATTTACATTTTTGGTGTTGGTGTTCAGGTAGTGTGTGGTGTTAAGATGACAATGGTCATGGAGATAGGGTTGCGGTGAACCTGAATTTAATAATACATGCTTTGCTTAAGGAAATGATAATTTAGGAAGTACCTTTGTCTTTTTTTTTGGTATTTATTTCATTAAGTTGTTGCTCTCTCAATTTCCTATTTTTTTCATTTGTTAATGTTCTACCTTTAAAATTGTTTTAATTACAAGTAGCAGTCTACAACCAAGTCACGACATGTACCGCTATTTTTCTTCCTTAAGACATTTTTACTGTAGAGGCTCAAAACTGTTGTGGATGTCAAAGCCTTCAGGCATGTTTCTGGGAAGCATGATGTGAATTTTATAACCCCTAGACACCAGTTACTTCAGATTGATAGGGGTACTTTTTATGCCAAAATCTGGCAAAATCTCATTAGGTAATTCTTTCACTTGTGGTTTTTTAGACTGAGGGGGCTTGTTTGGATGAGCTGGACTGGCTCGCCTGTTTTGTCAGTTTTTAGAGATTGTTTATGTGTTGCTTTACTGGCTGTAGACTTGAAACTCTGTTTGTGAAATTAGCCTGTTGAAACATCAGTGCACTATTTAATTACAAAACTTCATATAAAAATACGTGAGCAAGCCTACCCTTTTAGAATCTTGCAAATATGAATTGAGAACAGATTTTATGAAGTATCTTTTTTTTTTTTAAAAAGATACATAGACATCTAATTTGTTTTTAAAATTTGTCAAAGCTGGATCAGTAAGTCCAAAGTCAGTTTCTGGCAAAAGTCACTGATTTGTTGTTTAAGATGATATGAATGGAAAGATTAAATTGTTAAGAAGTGCCTTGTAAAATAACTAAAAACTGTTGTAAGGAAATCATAGAATCATAGATGGTTTGGGTTGGAAGGGACTTAAAGCTCACCTAGTTCCAACACCCTTGCCATGAGCAGGGACTGCTTCACATAAATCAGTTTGCTGAGTCGCATCCAACTTGACTTTGAATGTTTCCAAGGGTGGAGCATCTACCACCTCTCTGGGCAACCTGTTCTCATGTTTTGCTGTCTTTATTGTAAAAATTATCCTCCTTATGTCTGCCCTCTTTTAGTTTAAAACCATTACCCTTTGTCCTATTGCAACAAGCCCTACTTTAAAAGTCTGTCCCCATCTTTCTACCAAGCCCCTTTTAGGTACTGAAAGGCTGCAATAAAGTCTCTGAAATCTCCTGCAGGGCCATAAAAGCACACCAGCATAATCCTCACTGTTCATACATGGGAGTAGAAAGAGATTATCCTTTTACCTGTTACTGGAAGTATTATTCCCAGCTCATCTGACTTGACTGTTCAGCTTGGTGTCTTCAAAGAGAACTTCACATTGACTGCAGGCATAGAGGAAGAGTTTGTGAAGGAGGCTTAGTTCACCCATATGAGTTTCATTCCCTGACAGAGAGATTTTTCTGAAATAACTGCATTTCTTCCTGCATACAAAGCTGTAACCTTGCTTCATTACAGCCAAATGATAGAGATGTGAGCTGAAAAGCAAATTAATTACCCACTAACTACTGAATGGTACCTTATGCACAAACAGAAGGCGTTTACCTCATACCATAGATGCATCATATAATAAATCTGACAGTTACGACTTCTTGTCTTCTCTTTCCCTGCAGTGTCCATAAAAGTGTTTCTCACTTGTAACAGATGGTCAGAGCACAGCTTTGAAATTTATCTGGAGATGAAGCCCTGTTGATTCCATTAGAAGTGAAGAATGCTCATGTAAATGGAGACAAAGAGGGATTTATTGTTACAATTCTGATGATGAGGTATTTCATACAATGCCTTTCTTTCCTTTTTGCTTGCAGGTGATGTGCCTTCAGGATTTTTTCGGTGATGATGACATTTTTATTGCATGTGGACCAGAAAAGTTCCGTTACCAGGATGATTTCTTGCTGGATGAAAGTGGTAAGATATATTTTTTAAATGTTTACAGTAAGTGTAAAGGGCAGATTTCCATATCATGTTGGTTAAACCAATGCAGTATCACCTGAATTATTTTCAGAAATAGAAGAAATATTTTAATTCTAAATACTGAAAATAAGATAATTGAAAGCAACAATTAAGCTGTCTGCCTATTGCAGCCTAAAACTGGGTTTCAGCCTGAATTTCACATATCATGGGAAGTGTTGTGTTTGGTGCAATTCCTTTTTCATAAGGTCTTTCATGTTTTGGCTTTGACTTTATTCTGTTTCTTTATCACAATTTCTCAGTCTCCCAGTATTTACCACTGAGATTTAGTTAATGACGCACGGGTAATATGATAAAGAAAGATAGATGCAATTCTATATAGAAGATAAATTTGATCAGCAAATGCAGACAAAGTCTGAGAAAATTCAAGGAGTTCTCTGTGGGAGACAGGGCACTCCACACTGGGGAGATGGTGGTAAGCTCACGCCCCTTAGTAAATGAAAGAACTCTCCTTCCCAGGATTCCTTGCAATCCTCCATGTTTTCAGGATTCTCCGGACTACAGTTCCCAGAGGGCATTGCGCTGCCCCGGTGTCCCCTGGGGTGGGTCACCCTCGGTCAGGCAAGACCCAAAGGTTTTAAAAGGGCATGGCATGTGTCCATCAGTGTCTTTCTCCACATGGCAGTTACTGAGAAGCAGCAATAAACATCTAAGAAGCTTTGCCATGGAAGACCCTTCTTTGCTATCGCCAGTAGGCTATATCTAAGGTATCTGGGAGACCACGGGGACGGGGAAGGGATAAGCCGGGAGCGGTGTGGGCAGCAGAAGCTGTAAGGTAGCATTAGGACCCTGCGACTGCTACACGGAGCCTCCGCTGCTAGGCAGCAACGGACGCCGTGAGCTCAAGATCGAGGGAATTCGAAACGCTCCAAGACCGCGTGTGAAAGCTCTGTCTTGCCCCACCGTGGGAACCCCGGCCCCCACAGCCCCTGCAACCCCCCACCTTCACAGGAGACCATCAAAACCCTCAGATCACAGATATAAGCCCACTGATACAGTTCTCTGTTTTTCAGAGGCTGACTAATACAGTAATGAAATCAATGTATGTAATCCTCTAAGGAAAATGCATGTTTTATTTTCAGATACCTTTATTGTTACAAAGAATATTCCTGACCTAGGAATCGCAGTTGTAAGGAAAAAGAAGAAAAAAGTATCGGCTGTGTGCATTTAAACATATAAACAAAGCTGCCAACAGCATTGAATGTATTTTTGTGTAGAACATATCAAAAGTTTTATTGCTCCACACTCTTTCGCAGTCCATGGTATCTTTGTAATCCATTGGTATCAAAGTCTCTCATATTTTTTCAAAATATCAAAGGTCTCAAAGAACACTTGACTGAAAAACCAGTTAGAGAAGATTTTATTACAGCAGTAACTACTGCACAGCCATTATGTGTGTACCTGTTTAACTTCACCACTTCATCTAGTTTTTGATGCCATTATACTCTCACAATTCAAGATGGCACAATTTTATTTCTCTGACCAACCTGTGAAACTGGAGGGCTTCTTGGTTTACCCAGATCCACACAAATGCTCCATTAGCTTGCGTAGGAGCAGAAGGCAGCAACTTGCTCAGACTTAACTCTGTGAGGTGAAGGATGACTCTGGAAAAAGGAGGTGTCTTCTGGGCAAAGGAATGACATTTTGTGTCAGGCACAGACAGAAGCAAGAACGCATTCTGCATTCCTCTAGAGGACCTTATAATATGGAAATAAAAATCAAAATAGAGCACCAGATATGCTCTTTGCGGTAATGATATTGCTGTAATTGCCTCTCAGGCAGTATGTACTAAAGGTGAAAAAGTAGCTTTAGCCATCTTTTACAATGGGAATTAGAAAGGTGAGGGGGGCATTGGAGCAGCAAAGGAGTTTCCCAGGTGGCTTTGTGCCCAGAATGGAGATCCTTACCTTTAAGGAGAGGAGACCTGGGTAGTTGACTGTGTAGTCTGGATTCACTTGTGTCTCTTATCTGAAAGATGGCATTGGTGGCTGCCCCATATGTCTCCTCATAGTGAATCCTATGTCAGTTTTCCCAGCAGTGACACAAGAATTGCTGACAACAGATTTATCTAAATCCCTTTTGGAAGTATGTAGCTGTTTTTTGGAGGTCTAGTGTCAAAGTACAGACATAGCCTGACTCTGCTTAGTTGTTGTCTGACATATCAGCATCTCTTTGAGTAAGCAGTATCTTTCTCTGAAACAGTGGTGAATAAAACCATTTTATACAGATCTTAAAAAAAGATAAATCCTTAAAATCTGTGCTGAAAAGACAACCTTACCTATTTGTTGTAGTGTTTGCTTTTCTATCAGGTAAAGCTTCAGTGAACATTGACTGTTTTTACTGCAGGAGTGAAGAAAGGGGAGAAAGTCAGATTGCAGACTATGTCTCTAATTCCTTTGAAAAGTGCACATCAACTTTGCTCTCTCTTTTTCAGCAGGTTTGGTATTGGAGAACTTGTTTACGTTGCTTGCCAATAATAGCTGATGTACCAGCTGATATGCATCTGGCCAGCCTTCTCTGAGCAGGAGCAGGAGCTGGAGAGAAAATATTTTTTTTAAAAAAGGGCTTTTAGCTTGTTTTGCTTGGCAAATGAAGTTGGTGTGATCACAGTGTATGTCTGTGTGTTCCTCATAGTTAATCTAAGAACATTACAATTATTAGGAGGTGGTGTCCAACTGTGCAAGGCTTCTAAAGCCTGTCTCTACTTCCCTGGAAAGCATCTTGAAGCAACACTCTGCTGGTTTATCACTGCACCCCTCCAGTATTCTCCAGTTTCAGCCAGAGGATGAGAATAACAGTTGCAGCAGCAGGACTAAAGCAAAGCAAAATTTGCAGGTGGGAAAGAAAATTAGAGAGAATATATATGTAAATAATCAGGGTTCTGGGCTTTTGGGAATTACTTCTCAGGGAGGAAAAAGAAGAATGCCATTGTTTTGTGATCTGGATTCAGAACTACTGGTACTAGAGGTGAGCAAGAGGTAGAGTTTATGGGGTTGGGAAGCCAGTCACCTGTACTGGGATTCATTTTAGCTAACACTAGATAGCTGCCTGTAGGTAAGTACCTAGGACTGAGCCATTCCCAGGAGATTTCTTCCCCTGTAAATAAAACTTAGACTTATTGACAAAGTAGATGGTAGAGGTTTGGTTGACTCAGTTGAAAGTGGATGTTTCAAACAGTTCATGTGAATAATGCTCCAGAAATGTCTGGTTTGCTTCTGTGTAGGCATCTATATGTCTGATGTAGCTGTTCTTGTCTACATTTTATGTCTTTAAAGTTGCTGAAAAAACTTCTAGGATGAGATTAATTCCACCCTATCAGAAATGAAAAGTCTAAAATCTTATCAGTCTGCCTTATTTCTAATCCTCTTTGTTTATCCTGCTCCCATGTCTTGCTCTTGCCTTTGGATAGCATGTTCTAAAAGCCATAGAACCAGAAATTTAGGAAAGAAGTCAGTGAATCAATCTCCCCATCTAAATGTGGGATTAACATTCCACATTTAATTTCTGGTATAGTTGTCTAACAAGCCCCCTTAAAGCCTGTGATGAGGAGGAATCTGTATCCTCCCAAGACATTCTGTGCCAGTGGTTAACTCTTCTTACTGTTTTTCAGCTATCTTCCCCAGATTCCCTTGCTATAAATGAAATCCATTACTACATTTCTTATCTACTTTGACCATGGGAAACATGATTCTTTTTCCTTTGATAAAATCCATGGGCTCATCAATTTTCTTTTCTTTAGGCTGAACAATTAGTTCAGCTTTGCTTTGACTTCAGGCTCAAACCTGCCCTTTCATGAGGGTGTGTGTTCTTTATTTATATCCTCTCCCTTCTCTGTTTTATGTCTTTCAGGAAGAGGCATTGCACTTTGGCAATCAGTTAAGAAAAGTCAGTTAATTGGGAATCCATCAAAGAGAAAAAAAAAGCAGTCTTCACTATACATTGCAATTTCTTCCCTGTCTTGATGTACAGATGGGTTTCATGCTAAACACTCTGTTTTTTATTGCATGAAATGCAGAAACAATAGGCACCATCCCCGTCATAATTCCTAGCAATCATCTCCATATCTGACATGATCAATAGATATGATGGCCACACACACTTTCATCACGAGAGCTGCAGATGGGACATAAAGATGCATGTGAGTGACCATAAAATTAAGAAGTAAATACTCCTTGTTTTTCAAGCATCAGTGGAGATGCTATTTTCATAGAAAGTTTTTATGGGATATGTAAGCACAAAAGCATTATATTAATGAAGCACACATTACAGCAGCTTGCAAGAAGAAAAATTCCTCAGCATAGAGTATGGCAGTGACTGCTTCAGGCATTGTTAGCTTGCAGTTTTGGAAACTCTCCCAGAAATCCCAGGTTTTCTTTAACTGATGTTGTTCAGTTTTCAGATAAGAGGTCAGAGGATGCCTTTCAATAGCCCTTAGCTGTGTGTTGGCAAAGATTAGGGTTTAAGGGCCACTCTCACAAAAATATTTGCAATCAGCTATTATTTAGGCACCTAAATAGGATTTTGCAATGGGAGTAACTCATGAGATTTGCCCTAATTCAGAACATCTCCTTTACTTATACAGATATTTCTTTTTTAGCACTGTAAAATAAGAGAGTTTTTGAGGCTGGCAGTATTGGACTTAGTTTTTTTTAAATTGAATTATTTTTTATGCTCTGTTAATGTTGTCTGAGTGCTTTGAAAGCTTGAGAGTTGCATAAAGAGAGTATGGCAGACTTCATCACGTACTGAGCTGCATCATATACAAAAGCTGCAATCTCAGCTGGCCAAAGCCAGTGTCTCTGCCTCCAAGCAGAGTGTAACCAATATAGAATGTCTGGATGTGAAAACAACTGCAGATTGCTTGTCAAAAGCACGTATTACTGTTATGGAAACAATGAAGAGAATGACTCTGTTTTAGGGGAAAATTAAGACAGGAATCTTTGAAACCTAATTTCACTTTGACTTTACTGGCCTGTGTTAGTCCTCAGCTCAGCATCTCTGTGCCAGCAGTGTTATTGCTTCATCTTGCCAGCAGCAGACAACTTGCCAGGAAAATCTGAGTCCCGTGGTGTCCACACACATGTGCATGTGTGCAGGAAGGCGTGCACACGCATCTGATCCAGTAACTGCGGTTGAGGTCAGGGGTATCATGTTTATCCCTGTTAATAGCTGTCATGTTTCTGTAACCTTCATTAATCTGCCCTTCCTAAAAGAGGCAGGAAGGGGAAATCGGTTATAGTCCTCGTCTGCCCTGATTTATGGGACAGAGACTGATGTGTTAAGCAGCTTTTGGCTGGACTTAGGAGTGGAGAGCATGCTGGCTGACTTACTCTGCCCTCATCAAAAACTCGTGCTTTGGCCATTGGAAAGTAATGGTGGGTTCTGGAGACTTTGAGATATAACTTTGCTTTCAACAGAGGCATAAATATAAAGTGTTCCACTGCAGTGTGATATTTTCAAATGTCAACAACTGCTGGGCCTTGGAAACATATTCTGTATACAAGTCAAAAACAAGCTAAGGCAGGAGAGACCAGGATCTGGCTAGATGTACCACTTAGACTAATGGTTCAGAAAGGGAAGATGGAACAAAGTTGTTTTTCCAATGGATTTGCATCCTATGCCCCCTTCATCTTCCTACTCTGTTTTCATCTCCACACTCTCTTAGTGCTGTAGGCAATTGCACAGTACCCTCACTTCCCTCCCGTTTGGCACATCAGTACTTGTCCTCATTCCCTTCCTCATAGTAAGTACACTAACAGGATCTGTCTTTTATCCAGCAGCGGGACAGTTCCACAAGTTTCCCCAAAACTCTAACCCCTCACTGAGATCCACTGTGTCCAGCTGTGCTGAAAGTACTTCCCTCCCTAGGCCTGTGCTCCCAGCTTGGCTCTGGCTGCCTGGAAGTGCTCGGCCGCGTGGCAGCATGCGAGTGACTCACTTGTTTCTGTTGTGCTGAACTCTTAAAAGGAGGATGCTGATCCTCAGTTAAAAACTCAGAACAGGCTGTTAGCGTGATCGTCAGGTGGCTGTTAATATAATATCATGTGGCGTTCATTAAATAAAATCTGTAGCAACGCTCAAGTCAAATGAGCTGCTCACATGAAAAATGCTTTCACAGAACTTCAGTTTTGTTTTATGCAGCATTTCTCTTTTAATATATGCATTTGTTATAGGTATGTTCTTGATTACATAAGCCCGCTTCTTTATCTGCTGTCTATAAACTATTTGCTTTCAGTGTTGTCCATTGTGTCTCACAGGTCTACTTATTTGAGACATTGCTTCTCACCTTTCTGCCTAAGCATCTCTAGCAGAGAAAGCTTGGCCACTTAGATCGTAAATCTTCCCCCAGCCGGCAGATTTATAGACCTGAATAAGGGATATTAGAGCTTTCAAGAAGATCACATATGTGCTTCTTGTCCAGATTCACACTGGAATGCATGTCCCTTTCCCCAAATCCTCACCATGCATGCATGTATATTTTGCACTGTTATCACTTTTCATCCATGTTGCAGTGAAGAAGTTACCTGTATGTATAGCCAGGAAAAGCTGTGGTCACTTATAAAACAGCCATTGAAACGGCCCAAACGGTAATACTGTAGTTAATGCTAATTCATTCTGCTCGTTGAACCAAATGTTCTTCAGTATGTTTTCTGCAGTATTTGCTTTCCCTGATGTCTGTTAAAAATAGCATGAATGGTGGAAATTCCCATTTCATTTGCATAATGAGGTTTGAGTGTTCATATTCCTTCAACCTTTTTCAGCAGTAAATCTGATTTTGGATATAAAAGTGCTAAAAACTTTGTGCCCAAAAATATCAAGGAGATCCTCAAAAATATTTAAATATTAAAAAATTGTATTTACATTGGGAATTTATAAAACTTCAGCTTGTTTTAAAGAAAAGAGAAATTGTTATTCAACATCATCAATATCATTATCTTAATGTACCAGAGAATTTAAGCATAACTACTAGTGTTATTATATAGTAAATAAGAGAGCAGACAGAATAGTTATTGGTTTTGTATAGCTTGATATTTTTGCTCTTTCATTTTAATTTTGTCTTGTAACTTCTTGAATATTTAGATTTATCAGGTGGTCCAGGAGAGCATTTTACTTACAGAGCTTTCTGAGCTATTTTCCCAAACTGTGAACATCTCAGTTGTATATCCAAATGCAGAAAGTGCAATTCCAATGTTTGTGACCACTTTTCTAAACAAATTTTTGGTTCTGGGGAATAAACACAGAAATTTGATAGACACAACAGGGTAGATCTTGGGATTCAAGCTTTTACTTTGACTGTCTCATATCTATCTTTTTCCATGGAAGTTGCTTTATTTTGCAGCCTTTGATGATATTCCACAGTTTTTATAATATTCCATTCTAGATCACAGATTGAATTTTGAGCTTGTGTGTTCAGTCTGATCCTCAGAAGAAGACAGATTCCAAAATAGCAGCTTACTTTCAGTTCTTTTAGGAGAGATTTTTTGTTTTACTTTTCCAGTTCTAGTGATGATGGAAGTAGCTGTCTATTATAACCTCCTCCACCAAGTTTGTTAAGTAGATTGGTGAAGAGCCCAGAGACGTTTGACATCAGAGATGTTTAGAAATTGCCTTTCTCATATATTTATCTTTGTGCTTTTTGTCTTGTTAATTAGTCAGGTAAAATGGAGAATACAGTGCTAGTAATCTTGATGAGTACATTTGTGCTTTTCACAGTTTGCAGATCCTTTCCAATGCTGGAAACTGTTAGAATCTGATCAGTTTCTGAAACGATGTTTTGTTGCAGGAGATCCTTTGGGTGAGCAGCATAGTCCCATTACAAGTTTGTATTACACAGCTTTGAGATGAATAGTTCTTGTAGCATCAGTGCCTCATTGTTCAGTCTGAACACCTGAGCAAACTGTGCCAGCTGCTAAAGGATGTGCCCTGGACACCTGCCTGTTTGTTGGGTGCCATGGTTGTACCAGACTTTGTATGGAGATTAGACTCTACTTACCAGCAGTAAAATTGAACTGACTTGCTAAATTGACCACTGTAATTTTCTATTTTTCATTATAGATACAGGCCCTGTACCTGGAGTTTTGTAATTTCTTGAGTAAGTATGTACACGCTTTTTTTAGTGCCAGAGTTGTCTGGATACTTTTATACTGGCAAAATATTTTGAAAAGAGAATAATTATTCAAAATCCAGAGTTCTTTAGCTTTTAGAAAGCAAAAACGTTCTGAAGACATATGAGGAAAATGTATTCATCCTTTATACTCATTAATAGCCTTTTTTTTAAAGTCTTATCAAACATAAACTTTAGCAGAGCAGCTGAGAGAATCAAACACAACCTGGAAAAGATTTCAAAGTGATAAAGTCAGAAAGTGGAGTACACCAGTGGTAGATATTCATATTCATATAGTCATACATATTCAGTGAGAAACTGTGTATACAGATACAAATATATCAAATATAAAGGCCAGTAGAAGACTTCTGTGTAATGGCTGTGTTGGTCTGCACTGCAAAACTCTCTGCTCACAATGTATGCTGCAAGACTGGTTCGGTGCTGTTATTTTCAAAATGCAACCACCTACAGAAATTTCCCATTGAAACCTCAAAAGTCTTACCTGAGAGCTCAGGTTGTTTTTGTGAACTCTCACCTTCAAATAAACTTTTTTTCAGAGCAGAGCTCCCTGCAGGAGAACTGTATGCTAATAATACGCATAAAGTAATATAAGACTGAGTAATCTTTAGGAAGTCTCATGTTGCCATGGAATTGAACACCCGTAGGTGGTAGGTCATGGAGCTCTGATTTGGCTTCTTTTATTCTTCAGTCAGAGCTTTTTAAATTTTGTTCTAGAGGAATTGTAACCCCTTTTTTTTGTTTCTTTTGAAAGAAAATCTTCTAGGGACCTAAAATTTATTAAAGCAAGAAGGGGGCTAACAGGATATTTCATTTTTTCAAAAAAAATGAAATCCAAGAAAAGTTTTTGGAAGATTGCTAATTATTCCTAACGGAGTGGAGAGTGGTTAAAAGACAAAGAAATTTAAGTTGCTTGGTCTTTTCTCTTACTCTGGAATAGAAAAGAGAAATTTTTTCACAGCTGCTTAGAACTGTTAAGATTGTCTAGAAAAAAAAAGAAGGCAACTTAAAGAGCAAGGCAGTTTCTGATGAGGACACGATGTTCAGGAAGAAAAAAAATCCTGGAAGAGAATTTGATGAAGCTTTATACAAACTATTTCTGTCTTAAAATGTACATGCTCTTTCTGTTTTGCAAGCACATATTGATGTCTGCAGAATAAGTGACTTCAGAAAACGGAATACATTTATTTTTCCATAGCAGTTGCTGTTTTCTGCAGAGCTGTAAGATAGGCTATATTCTTTTCTGCTGAAAAATATATATTGGGAAACCATGGGAAATATACAACAGGGAGCCTAACTTTGGGATCAAGCAAATTGCTTGAAATTGACATTAAAATGGAATTTTAAAATTAATACTTAAACATTTAATAATAAAGACAAACCTGCATAAATTAAACAGGATACTTTATAAAAATCACTTTGGGGAGGACCTCTCTCTTGAGATTCTGGTGGGAGTCTTCTGGGATCTTAGCTCAGACTAGATGCAGACAGATAGCTGTGATAGTTCTTAACAGCAGGAGAAATACTAACATATTATGAGGTGCATTAGACTTCCTAGATGCACATCACAGACAAAATGCTACCAATGCTACTAATGCTAACTGGGAACGTTTATGTATTTAGATTTAGTGCTGTTTATAATAATGATATTACCAAAAAAGCTGTCTTAGGAAGAGTATTAGATGTTATAATCATATATTGATTTCATTTAATGTTGACCAGAAAACTGTACCAGCCCAATAATTAAAGGTTTTGTTATATTAAGAGGGAGCAATTTGAAAATTCAAAAGAATTAGTCAGTGAAGTTCATTAGACTTAAGAGTTTGGGGACTTGAATGTTGGAGGAGGTTTGGAATTTCAACCAAAAAGCAAGCCAAAAGCTGCCTTAGGTTTGCATCTTTCCAAAATATATTGGTAAAGGTCCAAAGTTCAACTGGCAGAAAATGGAAAGCCTAAGAAGAATTGCTTAGTAAAGATGTCTATACCAAAAACTAGCAAAGGAAATATTCTTGTAGTCACATTTGCAAAAATTATGCTGATATTGAGTAAAGGTTTTAGCCAGATGTGGAGATTAAAAAAACCCACAAAAACACAACAAACAAACCATCACAAACTGAGGTCATTGTAGTAATGACAGATCTACTATTTTAATTTTTGGCTTCTATATTCAGCAAAAAAAAAAAAAAATACATAGTGGGAGAAAAGCCCCCTTTCTAATCAGAATTTTTGGAGAAATGAAAATTACTGTCCCAGAGAAGAATGCAGAAGTTGAGTCAGTTGCAAAATATATCATGTACAAGTAAGACCTGTCACCGTTCAGGAAAAAAATGAGTTTGTATAGGCTATTAAGACAGTAACAGCATTTAATGCTCTGCACCTTCCTATGAAGCAAACCCCCTGATATTAGTAAAGCCTGTCTGTCATTTTTTATAGATCTGACTTCCCATGTTGAGTAAAAATAGTTTCTGAGTTTTCAAGACATCGGCCTATGAATAAACTCATGTGTAAACTTCAAAACACTCCTCTGTGGTACACAGAATGAAAGATGGTTTCATGGGCTATTTCCAACCCAATGTGCATTTTCAATCTGCAGTTATTTAAACTTCCTCAGAAGAAAAAACCCCGTCACTGGAACTTTACACACCTCAGTAAATGTTGTGATGTTAGCAGATGTTCTTAGTGAAGCCACATTTTCCAGATATTCCACTGTTCGCCTATTGCCAGGATGACTCAGCCTGTTTACTTTAGTTTTATCTAAATAATTATAGTAGAGTTTAATTGCCTGAACCAGATAGCGTTCAAGGAGAACCCATTAATATTAGAGGCAAAAGCTGCCTAGGGATTTTTAAATTAGAGACAGCTCTGGCGTCCTTGACATTTTTTAACTTGGGAGACTTAATTTCTGGGTTTTCTGTTGATAGGTGAAGCAATGTTGCGATAAGTCTGCCTGGTACTGTCGTGGAGGTTGGAGAAGCAGAAGTGTGGGTGGTCTGGCAATTGGATGTGCCTGTAGATGGCAGGTGGGTTTTGTTGCCCACCTTGCAACACGGTGTGAGGCGTGAGAGTCCAGGTGTGAACACTGGTTTAACATCAGCATATAAAAGTGCTTTGCTTTAGTAAGAGTGCTGTATTCAATTGTTTGGTGCATGGGGATTTGTCTGTAAAAAGTAACTGTTGAGAAACTCCGTATCGTAGCAAGTTTGAATCTCCAGTTTTGCCTTTTTTCCTGTATCCATTTGTAGATTCTTTAGGCTGTGGTTGGTTTGATACTTGTCTGATGTTGCTGATATTTTTTTCTTAGGTGTGTGAAATCTTGATAAAACATTCAAAATCACTAATATTTCAGACTGTAGACATTCTTTTTTCTTTTTTTTTTTTTTTTTGAGGGCCTCCCAAACAGTGTTGTTATTTTTAAAAGTCATTTTAGTACCAGGTGGTTTAATTTCTTCAGACAACGTCAGCTTATAGTTTTGTTCTTTAAAAATTCCTGACTGCTAACTTTTAATACTCTTATTACAGGCAGGTTTGAGGCACTAACTAGGAAAAAAATCAGTCTGTAGTATTTTGAATTCCTTGAGGTATGTNACGGAACAAAAATACAGCTTTTATAACTCCTCTATTTTTTAATCAATTTTTCAGAAGTTTCAGCTCCTTTTCTTACCTGTTACAAGCAATCTACCCCTACTTACATGTTCCTGCCAACCCAAACCAAATTCATACCAGTTACACACACTAGAATTTGGAATAATTGTATTCTTTGGAGAAGTGTGTGATTGGTGGCTGGTGAATTGGTCTAGATTTGGATACAGCTTTTTATAGGGAAGTCAGAGGCATAGTGTAAAAAGAGCCTACAGCCACCTTCACAACACCCACACCTTCCCTGCTGCCCTGGGATATAATGCTTTTTTTTGGATGGATNTTTTTGGATGGATGGGTGGATGGATGGATGGATGGATGGATGGATGGATGGATGATGTTTGATAAAGGACAAGACGAGAGGAAAATCTGAAGGAAATGCAAAGTAAACATGACAGCAATTTCAAAACAAGTACTGTAGATGCATAGCAAGATAGCACAGAACAACTAGCATTTTTGACGGGGTTCTGAGATACCTGATATTCTTGTCATGGGCAAATCTATAATTATAACTTAAAGCCCTACACATGGATAGAGCTATATGAGGTACCAGAACCAATAGTTTTCCTATAGATATATATAAATAAATTTCCTGGTAGGCTGAAATAATCTGATTCTTACTGGCACTGGTCCACATTTTCCACCTCCGAAACAAGTGTCCTGATACTTTGCATGCAGGAATGCAAGATGCATGAAAATGAAGAGGTAGGAAGCAAGAAGGTGCATGTGTCTGCAGTCTAGTAAGTAAGGACATGCATCAGGGAGAAAAAGCACTTCCATTCAGCTCTTTCCTTCCTAGGATAGTTTGCAGTGTCTGTATCCACCATCACTTAAAAGCAAAAACACACAGGCATTAAACATTAATTGTCATCTGTTTAAGTAACTGTCCTAATTGCCAGGTAATGGAATGAAGCACTTTTGTGGGTGTTCTTGCTTGCTTGTGCTGACCCCATTGACTGGCATGGCCATATCATGTCGCTTTGTCACCCAGGTGGATCGCAGTCTGTGAATTTGTTTTACATCTGTGAAACCACTTTGAGAGTGAAGGAACCTTAAACTTTGAAAATTACAATCCAGCTCCAGGAAACTTGACCCTTTCTTAAGTCGCATCCACAAACCAAAATGCCATAGGCATAGCTCCTTAATCACACCAGTACTTTCAGATTTGTGTTTAGAGGTATCTTTGATCTTATTGTCAATGAACTTAGACATTTCACATACATTAAGTAAACGGTGATCTTCAGTCAGTACAATGCCTAGGTTTTTTTTATTGAGAGCATCTGAGTGAAAAAAGAATTTACGGTTACGTTTACTTTTAAAACCAATTAAACAATATCCTTCATATTGTGTGAAATAAATATTTTTCTCCTAAGTTCCTATATTTTTTCTGGAGTTTTATGATCTACCCATATAGTTCTCATTTCTCTGTAAGTCAGACAGTTTTGTTATCAGTGCTTTGTGAACCTATACCAAATTTAAAATACTTTTTATTGGAAAAAAATAGAATGGAAGTATAGAAAAGTATAATTTGTAAATTATGGAAGAATGACCATGTTTCACATCTTATAATCACATCTTGTGCAACAAGAATGTCACTACAGCAATTATTTTACTGCACTTAAACTCACTGCGATATTAACATCGCTAAGAAGGATTTCCTTACAAGCTAGCATTGTACAGATAGTCCAACAAGCTGTTGTAGGTAATTTGAAAAAACTTGTGCCCAAACACTGAAAAAAATAAAAGAGTCCAAACCCTGCTGCTATTCCTTTTCTGCCTTGTAGTATTTAAATATATATACTTTGCTCTTCATCTCCCCATTTATGCCTAGAGTTTCCAGAATCTGGATCAGGTTGAAAAATGCCATGTGCATTTAAATTTGCAGAACGTTTTGGGCACTGAAGTAGCTTGTGGCCTTATTAAAAGACAAAAAATTCTTACTGTGTTGTGCTTGTGTCTGGTAACTGGTCTGAAGAGTGAAGTGGCTTTGGAAAGAGCAAAGCCTTCGTCAGTTAATGTCAAAGGGTTTGAGAGTTCCATAAAGTGATTCATGAGCTGATGTATCGGCAGACTCCTTATACATGAACCATGGTTATTCATGAGCTCTAGTGCTGAAAGTCTTGTCAATTACTATGTGTCTGGGCTCCAGAAATGTGATAAAATGTTTTCAGTCATCTCAAGTGACCCCAGGATTTGTGGAGAACATGCTTTTTTTGTCATCTAAATCCTTTTCCTGGGTCCTCTCTTAAGCATAGCCTTCTCCGCCCCAAGGTTTGGTTCTAGCTGAGGTCAAAGGGGTTAACTCCTATTGCAGAAGTGCTGATGAAGTTTTCTAGCTAAAATAAGAGTTTCGCTGATACTGCGCATTTCTGTGTTGCATTAGAAGAAAACCTAATGGATAGATTTTTTTTCAGATTCTTCATTCCTTGGATTTTTAGTGTGTTGAACACTAATATAACTTGCATTGCATTGTGCTTTAACTTGCATCTTCAGTGAGATAGGATATTGAATATTTCCTCTTGTTACTTTTATGACGTCATTATTTCTGTCTCTGTATTTGATCCAAGTGCTTATTAGCTATTTGGAACTTGCTATAGGTGACAGACATTTACTGATGGAGATACAACTATGTATATCAGGAATTGCTTGTAGTATGGAGGTACAACAGGCCTCTGAATGGTTAAAAAGTAACTGGAGTTTATGGGTACAGTGCAAAATAGGCATCTTTGCAAGATCAAGTGGGATCTTCATAAATATTTTTTATGTGTCTTTGTTTTGGGATCTTCGTAAGTATTTTTTGTGTCTTCTTTTTAAAGATAAGAGCAAATGTTTCTGGCCTGAGACTGTGCCAGGTTAATTATCTCGAAGTCTAATACACAAAATCATAAGATCTGAAAGGCTATAGAAAAACTTGCAATTATTTTTTTTGTTTAAGTCCCTTTTGTACCATTTCTTGAGAATGAGTCCTGAGTTCCTTCATGATGCTGGAAATAGATAGGTCTTGTTGCAACAGGAAACCTGAATAAGGAAGTTCAATGATTGTTATCAAGAAAAGAGAGGTATATATACTGTCAGTAATGGAAACTCTTCAGGGGATGTTCACCAGCATCTCTGTTCATGTTACTTTTTCAAATGATGTTGCTGTGATTGAATGTAAGTGAGATTTCCTTTTGAAAGTAAGTAGTCTCCATTAAACTACAGGAATGTTGTTGTTGTCCCAGGATATTGACATACCTGTGGGATGGTTTTGCTTAATCGTTGGAATTTATAAGGAGGACACACTTTCTCCAAACTCAAATGAATGGCAACATACCAGTTTATAGCAATACCTGTATCTGTGTTTCCATGTTGGGTCTTCATATTCTCTTTATATATTTGAATGGAGCAATGAATATGACTTCGTGATAAAGTTGTTTAAGAAGTAGTAGAATAGCGTAGTTCAGTAGGAAGGGTATGAACTTTCCTGCTTTCCTAAGAGATCAAGCTTCTGAAAAATGCTTTCTGCTTATATGGTAAGTTTGGGAAAGAAAGTCACTTGTA
>VYZT01050733.1:10379-38359 GCA_013400735.1 Pomatostomus ruficeps | reverse complement strand
AAGAAAGAAAAAGAAAGAGAAATCAATCACCAGGCTCCCAGTTCCAGCATCCATCCAGCTGATGGGATGTCCTGAGGTACCACCAGGGTGTGGTGGGGGCACCTTCTTGTAAATAGGGTTCCCTGCCCTGAAGACAGGTTTCTCGCCTTCCCTGCAAATTAGTTCTCATGCAGGGTCAGTTCTTTCAGATCTTTCTGGAAATGGATTGGAGGGCTTTGGGGATCTTGGGTGGTCTTGATCTCTCCCTACAGTCCATGCCCACTTCCTGGCCTCTTCCTGCACTCGTGCTACGCTGTGTTTATCTCCAGGAATTAGAATAAGGACATTTGTTCTGGAAAAGTGCTTCCCTACTTCTGCATGTCTCCCTTCTCCAGTCATATCTTGTTCCTTCCCATTGCCTGTTATTACAAATAACCCTTGGTTATTACTCACAATTCCTGTCTGTTATTGCCAACAATCCTTGGTTGGCTCCATAGATGTCCAGCTATACATTTTTGGGATGTACACATTAGCCCCTTTTCTTCTGAGGTTATACAAAAGGTTTTCTTCTAAACCCCTGGCTCTGAAACTGAATATGATGTGTTTGCCCATGAAATATTACTGAATTACATTTTTGTGTTTCTGAACTGTTCTGTTCTTTTCCCAAAATGCAATTGGTCCTTGAAAGAAAGTAGATCTGATTGTGGTATGCTACATTCTCTTGTGTTTCAGACATTTATACATAAAATGCTAATTAATTTTTCTTACCCAGTGCTTCAGTGAGATTTGTGGAGTGACTGAGGACAACTTGCAGGAGTAAGAACTCTTAGAATCAAAGGCTTTAAAATATTCTGTGCTTTTAAAGTCACTGATGGAAGTTGAGTAGCACACACACACACAAAAGACACAAAGAACCGATTATGAGCAAGCCTCATTTGTTTTGCAGGTGCTGTTGTAGTTATCCAGCAGAAGACTCGGTGCACAAGTTGTCCGTAGACTACAGAAGAAAGAAGTTTTAATACAAAAAGATTGTCTCATTGACCCAGCTTGATCTTTTTGCCTTTTTCAAAGGCAAAATTGTAAGTGTACTACAATGGGCTTCACATATTGATCAGTACAAGGAAAGAATGACAGAGCTCAGCCCATGACATAGTCCTTTTTTTTATTTTATCTTTTATCTCCTGCCCCTACTTCTTTTCAAGGTAAGAGAAAAGTTACAGTTAGTTCATCTTAAAGAGATTAGACTTCCTACTCAAAATCTGGAAAGATGCTAAGAAATCACTGGTAACCTGTAAGGGTTTATTTTTGCTTTATGCATGCTTAACTTCACACAACTAATACATATTTCTAAATAAGGAGGAGGCCAGTAAGAGAAGAATTGGAAACATTTTTTTCTTTCCTTTTTTTCTCTCTCACATACACACAAAAATGTACACATGCATGACACAGAGACACACATTAGTTTTGAAAACTAAAATGAATATGGACATCACTGCAAATAATCTCTCAGCTCCTCATTTTCCATTTTTGTGAGGAGAATGAAATCAATTTAAAAAGACTAACAACAGACTGTTCTCCTGTGAGTCAAAACTAATTTTCTGATATGAATGAAGGAGTTCTATACAGTGAACAGAATAGTGTGGTGCATTGGAAAGATTTTAATGACCTAGTTTGGGTGTTTGTATGTGGCAAGTTATGGAATTATATAGGTCAGCCTCAGCAAAACTAGATGTCTTAGCTACCAAAGGTCCTATTTGCAGAGATCAGGAAGAGGAAATGTAACTTGTAATTATTTTGTAAAAAATCTCTGATGGAGCTGTTGCCTTGCTTCTAAAATAGCTGAATGTTGAATGTTGACTTAACTAACCCATACTTATTCATCCACCCAGTAGAATTTGCATCACCCACATTAGGTCCCTGATACAATGAAGAAGAGTGATCTATTTAGCATGGGTTGCACCAAAGACAGCATGACTTGTTAGTAGAAGACTCAGACAATTAGTTACTAGAAAACTCAGACAGTTAGTTACTAGAAAACTCAGATAGTTATTAGAGTTTCATTAGCTATACCCAGAAAAAAACCCCAACCAAACAGTTTTAAGCCTTGCTTGCATTTAACAAGCTGTTCTGAGCCTCTCATAGCTCTTTCCTACTGTGGAGGATGCCCTGGTCTTTATCCTGATTGTGAGTTTGACAGCGTATCTTTGAAGGACCAAAAGTAATTCAAGCCTTTACAACCGCAGTGCAGGAAAAGAAAGAGATGCCATTTCATTTCTATGTTCCAAAAGGTCAATATAACCATCCTAATCAGCTTTTGGAATAGATTCAGGTTTTCTTAGATGGGGACAGAAACTGATTTAAAATCTCCAATGCCTGATGGAGTGCTCATGGTAGAGCTGGTGGATCCTTATAAAGCTGGGAAGGGAGGTAGACAGAAAACTGAGGTGAAGTTGTGCTGGGCTTGCTCAAAAGCAGAACTGCATGTGTCAAAGGAATTTTGTGTGTGGAATTATGGATGGTTCAAAAGCCTGAAGACTGTGTGTACATCCCTGTCTAGGTAGCAACTAGGTGAAGGCTGTAGGACTTGCATTTGGACAGGAAGCATGCCAGTGGCCATGACATGATTATACCTTTCCTGAATTTCTTTGTGGACCTACTACCTGGTCAAAAATGACCCCAAGACTCTATAGAAAGATATCTGCATATGTGAAAATACTATTCTTTCCATCTGTATTTTTACATGGGGTAAATAGAGCTGTCTGTGACAAATAGTTCTTCTCCATAAAGAAGTCTTTCCTGTGGAACCACAGACATGAATTAAATAATTTTTCATTTGGGATCTTGGGATCCTCCCTTCACACCCCCCCGTTTCTTTTTCCAGTGGCATATATCTTGGTTTCAAGGTCTGCAGGTCCATCAGACTTTTGACATCAAAGTTGTTATGTTTCCATTCCTAATAGCTCTATTTGACTTATTGTTTCAAGAAAAACAAAGCTATGCAATTCAGTCATTATAAAAGGTCATTATTAATTTATTCCTGTTGCGCTAGAACTTGATAGTCTGTCTGTGTGCTTAAAATGCCTTTGTATCTTGTACTTTGTTATCTCCTAGGCATGTAATTTAATTAACACATGTATGCTGCTTTGAAGATGTAAAGTGATCTATAAATGCTTAAAGCACCAAATTAAGGCTTTCACAGGTGAAACAGTGGGGCAGCAGGTGGGAAGTAGAACATACAAGCAGCAGTGCTTGAAGGTAATTACTTCTGCAAAGGGCAGGAGCAATTATAATTCTCCAGAATTGTTGTGGGGAGCAAAAAAAAAACCCAGTGTCAATCCTTGAAAAAGCACCTGGCATTTGCTACCATCCAGTGATGAACAGTCAGGTGCTTGGTGCTATCCAATGCTCTAGTTCCTCTTAAATATGATGGATGATTTTTCATGGTGACTTCGCCATATAATCCTGGGAGTGAAGGAGGAAAGTACCACAGGGGAGCATAATACCTGTGCATTTAGGCCTGTATTCTAACAACAATTAAAACAGGAAGAGAATGGATTCATTAAGTTCATATGAATAAAGTTAAACACATTTATGCCTCCTGTCAGTTATGGATAGCACTAAGGCGTAGTTGCCTCCCAAATTTGTCTCAAATCGGGACAGTGACATTATATAATCTTTCTTAGTGAGCTGTACATCTTGTCAGTGTTATTTTACAAGGAAAGATCATAAATAGCAAAACTACTTCAGAACATCAGCTGGGTCAGTAGCATTAATCCCATAATACCGCAGTAAAATTACACAATGTCTTACATGTGGTATCCAAAGAGCTCAGATGAGAGGAACTTGAAAGAAATTCATTGGCTTGGGACTCAGTAGCTGTCTGAGAGTTTACAGTTAGGGGACAATTTTAATCAGCAAGGGTGGAATGAGCTGCCTAAACACAGACATCTACTGCCATTTGAAATTCTTTATCTGAGCCTGGTCTAACAGATACAGTGCAAACCTCATGAGGGACACGTGCCGTTCCAGAGCAGCAGTTAAAAGCTCAGGAGGGCATTGATCTGCCAGTCTTGCCTGCTAGCCCTGAAAGGATGCTAGAAGATGTTAGGATGTTTCAGAGGGCATTGGCTGACTATGTTTATGCAGCTGAATCCCATCTACACAGCAAGTGCCACCGTTTGGCATCAGAAAGAGTGATAGTGTTCATGGTTTCTATTCAATTTACAGGTCACTAATCTCTGTTCTTCTGGAATATTTGCATGCAGCATACATCAACCCAGTGCCACTAATGTTAGTTACAGGCTGCATTAAAAAAGTTAGATTTCAACTAAAAGAAAATAAAATTGCTCCAATGCATATTTCAGGTGGAATTCCCTAACAATTAGTAGGTTCATCCCATTTAGGCTTTGACAAGCACTTTGCAGTTGTCCTGACTTCTTATGACATCCTACTCTGAAGTTCAGCCAATTAACACTGATGCCACATTGCTCATATAATACAGGAGAAGCTTTTTTTTTTCCCCAGCTGGAAGCTGTTCTTGTACATTTTATTGTGGTCTCAAAAATTGTTACCTTCTGTGGGAACATTTTCATTTTTCTATATTTGCTTTATCTTGTTTTAGGTAGAGGTGAGGAGGAATCAACAAATCAGCATATTCATCACTCTGACTGATGTGTTCACTTCTGATGGGTTTTATCTTGCACATGCTTATTATATTATTCACAGTGGGATCCTTATTATGAAGTGGATGAATGCTACTATTCATTCAAAACAGATGCACATTAACTGACAGTCACAGAGTCATTGCCTTTTATATGACAAGGAAATCAGTACAAAGTTGGCTTTCGTTTGACACAGTTACATCAGTCAGTTTGCAAAGGATAGCTATCCTTTAGTACCAACAATATCATCCTATATCTGCTATACAGATTGCTGTTGCCACGATGTCCTACCTTGGTTTTGTGGTTGCTGATGTTATTTTTACAAGAACCACCAGATATCATGAAGCAAAACTCATTATCAGCTTTCTTAGGCTGCAGTGCTGTATCTCTCTTTCCTTTTCTGATAAACAGTGAACAGACAGAAGAGTTCATCTTTTATACAAATATGTAAAGCTCTGTTGCCACTAGTCTTCCAGCTTTGACTTTCATTCTAATTGCCATGGGAAAACAATTTACAGATTTTAGCTTTTTTTTTTTTCTCTAGGAATATGTAAATTTTCAAATTCAATCATTATAATGATGAACATGTGTTGAAGAAATATACTAAAAGCAGCATATACCTGTCAGGGAAAATTTTTTTCAGTATATCCAAGTAAAATCTATTGTAATCACTGTATCTATTTTTCAAAGGCAACAGAACAACAAGACATTTCTAGAATTGCAGTTAATGATGACAGTTGAAAGATATAATAGTGTGTGAAAAAGCCTATATGTAGAGTCACATTTTTCTTTTTATTGCTAGTTCAGTGTATCTTGCATATTCTCTTCATGAGCCTGTGTAGTTTTAGTTCCTGTAAAGGCTTGAGTGAAATTAAGGAGGCACTATTATGTTGTTATCAGCAAAAAGTTGAGATTTTTCTAGAAGAAAGTCCCCTCATGCCAACACATCAGCTTTTACAAAGCTCTGCTTTGCTGTCATGTACACAACCGAAATTCGACTCTAGCAGTTCATAGAATTTACTTTCTTTTTCGGTTCTGTAGAAATGAAAAGATCAAATGCATGTACATGATCTACAAGTAATCCATCTATATTGCCTGCTGCCTGAATAGGTTGACTAATGATTACTGATGATTATCTGCTTGGAAAATAATGGGCAAATTTTCCTTGCTGTAACTTCTCTGACTTCAGGCTGCACTGTGTTTTAATTATAACACATTCAGACCAGACTCGACAAAGAACTCGTGGATGTGCTACGGGGAGAAATCCTCCTTTGGTCAGGTGTCAGACTATTACTATTATTTATTTAAGTGGTTCTAACGTGACAGTCTTGACCTACTTGGTCTTTTCTTCTGCTAATGGCTGTGAAATTGAAACAATTCACTTGGCATTTTAGACTGTCATTAAAAAAATGCCCAAGAATGCCAGAATGGACACATTTCTTGCCCATTTATGTCACTGCAAGCTGCTTAAGAGTTCCTTTGCTCCACTGTTGACAGTGTAAAGCCCATAAAGCCCTCTTGCAAGAAATTATTGTACTCAGAGTAAAAAATCAAGGTAAATTCATTTCAGGCACTCCATGATTAGTTGGTTTTGAGGATATCAGACAAAATCTTTAACCTTAACATCACTGAAGGTTTCTTGTTTGAGGGGATTTTACTTGAACTCATAGTGTCCCTGTTACATTTCTTAAAAAAGTAATGAATTGATAGTTCCCACATTGAGAAATTCAACTGATGCAATGTGAACATTGAATGGCGCTGGGGTGTCTTGTGTTGTGAAGGTATGCTTGGGGAGCTGAACAGAGCAGTAGAGAAAGGAGCTGCAGGTCCTGACCCTGACATGAGTTCCATTTGTGAGCTTTTAAAGGTAATTTATCCTGCATCCCTTTTCTTTCTTTTTTCTCCTTTGTTCTTTTTTTTTAAATGTAATTAATTTATACTGGTACATTTTCTCTTTTCAACGTAAGTGATGCTATTTTGGAGTTTAATCAAGCATTTGTCAAGTGCTTTATTGGTGAAAGACGTATAAATGCTCTCTGAAGTGTGTGCAGATCCAAAGAAATAAACATTTAACATGCAAACAGTCTTTAAGGTTACTGATGTAACACAGGGACAGGAGCATGGGTGTTGAAATCTGCTCAGCAGTGCAAGGAGCGATTTGGGAGGCATCTGTACACAAGAGAGTAAGGACAGACCCCTTATGCAGCTATTCCCAGTTCCCACTTTGATCTCAGCAGCTCATCAGACCTTCCCACTTCCCTCCTACCCCTTTCCTCCCACCTCACCCTCTCTGTTAACCAGGGTTCCACGAACCAATGCAGCTGCAGCCATTCTCAGACTGTTGGCTTTGGCTCCTCCATAATTCCATACCTCTTTTTCCAGCCTGTTTGAAAAAGCATTCTGAGAGAGATTTATGCTTTTGGCAAAAGAGCAGGGACAACAAGGAGACAGGTGCTATGCTACTGGAAAATGGACCAAGAGACCTCTCCTCCATGACAACCTTGCCTCTCATCCCTCTGGTGGTGGTGACAACTTTCCTTTCCTCTGTCTGGCTGCAGAACCCAGTATCTTGCTCCCCAGCTCTCCAGAAGCCACCTCACTTTCTGTTGCAGCCCATGAGTGGGTGGAAGAGGATGAGTCCAGTCTGATGCTTGCACAGCTGCTCCTCATTTGGTCCCTGGGTCTATAGGCTGCCAGGTGGACTACAGTTACTCACATCCTCACATATTCACATGTCTAGCAGGGTTGAAGAATTTAGCACAAGGTGCAGAGGACTGAGCATTACTCCTTTAAACAACCTGGAATAATTTTTCAATTTATTCAAGCTGTCCTCTCTGCAAGTAAACTGAACAATTAAAGGGCATTCACTTATTTTTCATGCACTGAAAGTATGAATTTTTCATTACGTTCCAATTCACATTTTTTTCCCCAGCTTCATTAACTGTCTAGTGTGAACTTTATTGTCTACACATTCATACGTTTTAACTAGCTGGTGTGTTTGGGAGAATATATTTTGCAGACTCTGTCTTCTCTTCCTCTCTGCACAAATCTTGTTATTCTCTGAAAGAGAAAAGAGAGGGAAAGGGAAGAATAAGTAATGATCAAAAAGCATGTTTCTTTTCAGGCAGCAGCGCTCAGCACTCCACTGCAAACCATGCTGTGTAGGATCTTGTAAAGCTTGATTGGAAACATGTTATCATATTAAAAATGTGTCTATTCTTCCATCCCCCACTCCTTCTGGCTCCTACAATTAACCAAATCATGGGTTTCAAGGGGATTTTCCCCTGAAAAACAGCTGTGTTCTCTGCGAAGGTTACTCTTTCTACAGAGCCTCAAAGACAGGAGTTTTTAAGGTCTTATTAAAGACAAAGAGCAAATAGACTGGCAGCGTTATGGCCATTTCAGGTGAAAACGACAGGTCCTTTCAGAGACTCGTCTGGGGATGGGTAATGAAAACTGTTTGGGAGATATTCCTGTCCTGAATGGCCTGCTGCCTAACTCAGATCTATTGCAGCAGTTCAGGGATGAAATAGAGAGTGACCTGACCCGATTAAACCCTGGCAGCGCCCCGCTACCCACAGCAGCTGCCCTCAGCGCTGCCCCCGTGCACAGGCGTGCCGGCACACTGCTGATGTTGTGGGCTCTGTTTACAGAGTCATTGAAGTCAGCGTGGTGTTGGACAGCGGCAGGAACGGTCTATTCCAGTCCAATGCACAAAAAGGCAGTCACACAAGAGGAGAGAGATTACATTCAGTTGCAGTGTAGCTGTGAAAGTGGACTATTAACTTCTAATACAGCCCTTTTTTTTGTTCCTTTGGGAAAGCTACAGAGACATGGCATTAAACCTGTGAGTGTCAGAGAAAGCAAGAGCAAGCAGGGGCAGGTTGGTGAGGTCTCAGGTCAGGGTGTTTTGCTGTGAGTGCAGCCTTCCCTCTGGAGTTGGCAGCTGCTGCCCTCTGTCCTTCTCCACCTCTTAACGCTAATGCTGTAGGGGCTCCTCTGACTCAGACACATACGTGCTCTGTTCCAAGCCTAGTTCTGTGTGCTAGCAAGTGGGGAGAGAGAAAAATGTAGGTTTCTGAAATAAATCCAGGTGAGAGTGTTGAGATTTTGGCAACAAATGTTTTTTTTCTTTTGGCTGTTTGTGATGATGGCATCTGGTTAATTAGGAAACATCAATGCTACAAGGACTTGAACTTTTAGCATGCTCAGTCTGGGGCTGCTTAAATCTTAGTCTGGGGTTGTTTGGTCTTCTAATAAGTGCCTGTCACTGATTGCGTTTTAATGTTTGTGCCTTTGTATTTTGCTTGGGTAACCACTTCTGAAGTTTGGCAAAAACCTGAAGAGTTCATAGGATTGGTTTCTCAAATGGTCCCTTCCTTTTCCATTTCTTACATATTTCATTGTACTGATTCAAGCTTTAATGTCTGCAAAGAGGGAGATGGAGGGAGGGTTAATGACCAAAGAAAAGCCATCCTTAAAACACTGGATTTGTTTTGGACTACCTAATTCAACAAGAGCAAACTTCATCAGACTTTAAGCACCTGTCTCTGGTGATACTTTTGAACAGCAATTTTGACTCACAGGCCAAACCCTGAGGTCAGCTCTGCTCATTTGGGACATGCATTTCAAAACAAAATTCCTAGCATCTGAAATATAACCTGAATGAAATTACTCTGAGTGCTATTTAAATGTGTAGAAAAGTTTGAAGAAAAAAACTTGTGATTAGTTTTCCTGTCATAGAAATGTTCTCATAGGTCTCTGACCCAAGCCCTCCTCCTAATCTAAGGTCCAAGTAAGAGATGGCAGAAGGTGACAGTCACATAGCAAAGTTCCTGGCTTTTCAGATATTTATACTGGAATTAACCTTTCTTGCTTAAGTATCACTTGCTGTTTTAGATGGGGGTCTCTGGAATTTAAAAGGGGTCTCTAATTTGCCAGCATTTAATCACATTTTATGAGGATTGTATTTCCCACTGTACATTTTGGAGTAGTTCAGTGGAGCTTTAGAGGTAAGTGTGTAACAAAGTATTCACTTGTTAACTTTAATATTTATATTGCCCCCTGGAGACATCATCTGAATTAAAGATCTTCAGTGACAGCTCACCTGTCTATCTGTTGGAAGAGACAAGTTTTGATTATTAAAGTTTTTTTGCTGTTACTGTTACCATTTCATAGCAAAACACTAAGCCCATGGAAGTTAGAAGTAGGCACTGAATTCAGATCTTTGGAGTTTTGCTTTGCAGAAATAATCCCGTTCAGATGTATAAATAGACACTTTACACTTGATGTGTAAATTCCTTGAGAACCTTAAACTTGATATTTCAAACTCAGATTCCACATTTCAGCATGAATGTGTGATAAAGAAGTGGGAAGAGCAAGAAAAAAAAATGTCATATTAGCTGGAAGAGTTTACCTCTGACATTTGTGGAACCTGTATCTGACTCAAATGCTGTCATGAATGAATGAATTTACATTTTAGGCAAATGTTGGGAAGCCTATTTGTATCACAGCATATGGTGAAATGAGCAGTTTCCTACATGTGCTCAGGATGGGGAAGAAGAGGTTTGTGAGAGCTTCATTCCAGGCAGCACTGATTGGCCAAGGCCCTGCCTGCTGCAGGGCTGAACATTTGCTATCTCTTGGGATCTACCTGTGCAACCGTCAGAGGAGAATGTCTTTTTTGTCTTGTTTTCAGTTGGGTTGCTCAGGTGTAACTAAGGGCAGAAATCAGGCTGCAGTATTTTCATTACTGGAAATTATGTGTGCTGTGAAAAGAAGACAATTTTTTTTTGTAGCACAGGTTGAATCTGCTTACCGGCACTTGGAAAAAAACCATCTTTGTGTGAGAAAATAGTGAATCTCCCTTGGGTGTCTCTGAGGAAGAATAAGCACAGAGCCCCCTGAAGCCTGAAGTTGTTTTTGCAAAGTCAGTTTTAGTACAGAAACACACTTTAACCCCAAATTGGTATAAAAGACTGTGCCAAATTACATATACACTATCTGAATAGGGAAGTTGTACTTTAATTGTTGGATATAAGCTTGACTGCCTTTGAATTAACAGTTAAAGCTGTATTCATTAATCTGAACAGGGAAGAGTGGGCAGACTGTCACAACATACCTCAGTTCAGTAGTCATGCAGAGCAGGTGAGAGAATGCTAACCACTTACAAGGTGAAGCAGCTGATCTCCATCAGCCCCATCACTTAATGATGAAGAGAAAAAGACAACCAACTGCAATATCCAGAGAAAGATTCACCATATTTCTGAAAGTCCAGAGTCCCAACAGGCAGTTTACAACCTACAAGTACTCCGAATGATTAGTCTTAATGCTTTTAAATGCTTTATTAACTTAAGAACTACAAAGGACAGAATTCATAAGTGTATTATGGTCCATTGGCTGTACACACAGCTTCTGGGGAAAAAGAAATGCCTCTGGGAAATAAGCATGGCATTCACTACATTTGAAGAAAGCATTGGGAATGGCAGTGCTAATTCAGAGAGAAAAGGACCTGACCCAAAACTAGGGATGAGTTAAGATGAGACACAAATTTTTGGCAAACAGGAGCTGATTAAGGGAACAACTTCGGTTTATAAAACTGGATCAAATCCAGGCTCAGTGCCTACTAAAATTTTCACTTCCTCTTTGTCTTCTTTTTTTCCCTCAGGAGACAGATTAAGGGTTAACAGATTCAACACTGAGATTAGGAATATTTAACTTTTAAATGGCACTGTTTTTGAATAGAAATTGTTGTGGTGTATGAACTGGGGCACAAAAAATCTGGCAAGTCTTTCTGAGATAACCTAAGGTGCTACAGTCCTCAGTTGTCTGTCTTGTCTATTTCCAGAGGATACCACTACCCTCATGGAAGTTGGTCTAAAAGAATTGCCAGCACTCCACCTACTCTGCTTCACATTCTGGCATGTTAGTTAAATCCACCTTCATCAGCACAGAGGGCTAAAACCAGTCAGACTAGGATACTTAAGCTGTGCCTTTTGCAGACATTGTTCCTGAGATGCTGCCTGCCAGCAGAGATGTAGGTGTTGCTTGAATCAACAACATTTTAAACACAGCCAGACTTATAAGAGGTAGCACATAACAACCCTGAGCTTTTTTCTTGTTGTTGTTTTTGGTTTTGTTATTTTTGTTTTTGCCTTAGTCTTGCCTACTGACAATGTTATGGAGTGGGATGCAGCAGAGGCAGCAATTCCATAGATAATCATTGTGAGAAGGAGCATTCATCTGAAAGAAATTAAATGGTTTCTGCAAGTGTATCTCAACTGGAAGTGTAGTCACAATTGGAAACAGCTTGGAAATTGCTGATCATAACAGGCTTGTAAACATCACTTCTGAGAGTTGTGTGCTAGTGCGAATGCTTGTCCAAATCACCTGGGACAGGTCTTCAAGTGACCATTTCTTTGTGCTATCACTGATGCTCTGAGCTGAAGCAACAACCTTCAAGAGTGATACATACAGTGAGCCTTAATAAAACACATAATTGTTTTCAGGTTTCCTACCTGAATGTTGCTAGTTACCTAATCAGGGACCAGCTGCACCATGTCTCTCATCTTTTTGTGTGAAGCTCACCTGGGAAGAAGCCAGAATATTGGGGGAAATTATGTGTGCTAAAAGACAGTGCTTGACAATGAGATGAGGAACAAGAGATCTCCAACAGGGCAAAGTCAGTGGGATCAGCCATGTGGAATCACCATATCTTCAGTACAAATTGAATATTTTCTGTCTTCATTTTCCTTCACAAGAGAGGCTTTGTAAAATTTGCTCTTACTGACAGAACATGGTTTATAGTTTCTCACTGGATAGCCTGGAGATAAACATTATATGAAAGAAAGGAGGTTTTCCAATCTATCTGAATAAAGTACTGGTGAAACTTTCATGAGAAAACATATGCTCCTTTATAAGAAATTTGTATATATCTCAGAAAAACTGCCTGCTTCTGAATGTGGAAATGACACAAGTAATATATACTATGCCATTTCCTGGTTGGAGATTAATAGCCGATAGTCAACATGTAGTCTAAGGACCCATTTTCACACACAGAAAATGATGCCCTCTTGCAGGAAGCATGAGGCATGAAAAATCTTGCTTCTTATTGAGGTTTTTTTTTTTTTGCCATAAAATTCCCTTCCTTAGTTGTGAAAAGAAATTGAGCTGTGAAGCAAATTTTTTATTAATGCTGTGCCATACTAAGTCTGGAATATCAAGACTCCCAGATCAGATTTTGTGGACTTTGGATCTATTTAATCACAGATATGTTGGTATCTTCTCTATTGATTTCCATAAATATCCACTAAAACGAGACTTATCTGCACTTGTGATGGAACACAATTCTGTGGTGTGCAGAGGACTGTGCTGCCTGAACTGCATTTCACTGTGGCTGCTCCTTGGCTCCTTACACACTGCTGCCAAAAATTACCACTCATTCTGATACTCAGCCAAGATGAGTGTTGTATACCTTGAGATGCCTGTGAGAAAGGTACATCCATCTTTAAAATATCTGTTTGGTAGTTTGGGATCTCAATACTTAGGCAATATGGATTCCTTGAGTTGAAATGAGTAATTTGACTTGTAAACATTCATACAAATAAAGTGAAGGATGAAGAAAGTGTTGTCTGTTTGAATTTGAAAATAGTGTTTATATTTTTTTCATACTTGTTTCAGTTTCTTGTTTATTTCTTGTTACAGAGCCAACATGGGATTTATATATCCTTGTGCATTTTCTGACTTTTTCTTGACCAGTGACAACCACTTTTACTTGAGGCCTATAAAGTGTTGTTATGTTCAAAGTGTGTTGACTAATCCATATTCACACCAGGAAAACAAGAATGGTGAGGATATTAGGATCTAGGTAAAAATAGGCTGATACATTTTCTAGTCTTGTGAAAAAGACTTTTTTTCCTGTACATATGTGCCTTGCCCTCCATTATGCTTTTCCTCTACAGGTTCCTATAGAGAATCATAGAATGGTTTGGTTTAGAAGGGACCTTAAACTACAGATCATCTAGTTCCAACACCATCCATTAGACTAGGTTACTCAGAGCCCCATCAACACACAGATAATGCCCGTAGGTATCTTATCTATGAATTGACAACATGAAACAAAAAAGAGAAGGCAGCACATATGCTCATTCATTTTGAAAGTAAAAGAGATGAGTTAATTTCTGAAGTCAAAGCCTAGGTGCTCAGCTGTACATCATATATTATCCTCATTAATCTACTGTAACAGAGCAGGAGCAGAGTGGTGAAACATCTTTGTTCAAACCTCAGATACACTTCTTGAGCATAATGGGTGAACACATCATTTAGTACTCCCATTTGTATTCCTGCCTGCTAGTTGGAAAGTAGGGAAAAGGAATGGGTGTGCATACATGAAGACAGATATGTAAGCACCTGTATTGGGCATTGAGTGATTTAGAAAAATGGCAAAATATGCCTGTGGTATTACTTAAGTCTTTACATGTATTCTCATGTATTTTTTAGAGATCTAGAAGCAACATGTTGGTATAGATTTTGATTTGCAAACTGAATGGTGAGCAGATGATGGATTCCATGCTGTGCTTGGACACAGTTCCCAGCTCCCTCCTACTCTGTGAGAAATGACTGCAATCATAAACCCATCACATAATGGAGACTTCAGTAGGAGCAGGAAACACTACCACACCAGGAATTTGCAGGACATCTGGTAAATCAACAACATTATCACAAACATCATGGCCAACAGCCTGAGCTGTAGCAACAGTATATTCATTTTCCAAATGTTCCAACTGAGAAAGATACTCAGACCATTCCCACTATACACCAGATGGTTGATTGGGAAGCCAATATTTTCTCTATACGCAGAAACTTACTCTTCCATCATTTTGCATGGGGACCAGATATTTTATTAGGGACAGGGTTTTCTCTGGCCCATGTTCTGCTGAAGAAATATATATACTGTACAGAATACACACCATAATATGGGCAACTGCAAGATACTGGAAGAAGTGTCCTGGCAGGCCACAAATGTGAGAAACCTCTGTGACAAACTGCCTCCCTTTTCATTTTTAATGATGTTAAACATATTTAAAGTGAACTGCAATGCATTAAATTGTATTAAATATGACACAACATCAAATCCACATGAAAATGAATCAATCTGTAATGCAGCAGTGTCAGAGAGCCACAAAACAAGTTTAGTGATGTAGTAGCTCTAGCGCTTAGTGGGATGATAATTTAGGCTGCAAGTAATTAGCATAGCACAATTTCTAGTGCCTTAGTCAAGAAAAACTGTCTGCAAAATCAGTGGAAGTTTTGCCTTATTGAATATGTACTTCAGATAAAACCTGGAAATAGAAAGCTTAAATGACTTTGTGTGTTGACTTTGCAAAGTACTCTCCAAATCATAATAGTGAATTTGCCTACAGTGAGAGGAAACAACTCCTTGTACTACTAAAACTTCCAGACTTGGTTTCAGTCTGATAATAAAGGTTTTGATGTAAACCTTTTGTCTTCCTTCTCTTTCTCTCTGTTATAGCTGTAGCTGTAAATCACTGGATGGGTTCCTAGCTTCATTAATCCAAACTTTGTCAAATGTTCTGTAAAAGACAGGAATTTCCTTAAAGCTGTTGCAGTCTTATATTTGAGTCTTCTGTGAAACCAAAGAGAAATATAATATTGTTATATGATGGACATATATCCTATACTTTTTAAAACACTCAGTTGTTTTTTCCTTGCAAGTTCACCAAGGTAACTGCTTGACCCCAATATTTCCATTACTAGTGTGTATGTTGGACTATTGTTTCTGAGGAGTCATCATCAGCAATAGTAGAAAATCTGCAAAGGGCTAGGAAAATACATTGTCCTATTATTTTTAAATTCTCCTAGAGTTTATCAGGTGAATTCTAGTGCTATATTTGAGCAAATATTTGAATTTAAGCAGCGGATTAGGCTATATGTTGGGAACATGCCATCTGCTTGGTTCTACAGCCCTAAGAAAAATCAAGAGAGGCTTGGTGCAGTTTGAAAGCTATGTTCTCTGAAGTGTCCACAGCTTGTGAGCATTACTAGTCAAGATGCATAGAGGATGAGTTGGATTTTTCCTGAAACTGCACTTAGCAGTTAGAGGAGGCAGGCTGGCTATTGGAGCTGGATCATGCAGTGACATATTTCATCCAGCACTTGTACACTTGTGCATGCTTACTCAAAAAAATCCAAATGGACAGCTAGGTACTTACACATTTTACTAAGAACCTATGCTTCTTTTCATCTTCCCAAATTTTTCAATTTCACTTCATCTCTTTAAACCCTAACTGCGCAAAGCCACATTCATATGCTTAACTTAAGAACACTAAAACCACTGAAGCCAACAGAACTGACGGATGTAAAATTCTAAGTATGTTTGCAGGATTTAGAACTGAACTTTAAGTCTGAGATCTCTGAATTTGGAAGTCTAAGACTTTCATGACCTTCCAAGCATGGATTATCCTTATTTTCTACAGAAATGGTTCTAAACATACTGCTTGTGCTTAGGAATAGCAGAATCTCCCTAAGAGTGTGCTGGCCTGCTTTGGAAGGAATTGTGGTATTTGGTTGTGAAAGGTGAGTAACAGAGACAACACAGAAGACTCCCGACTGGATCAGTCCAGACAAAGCAGTTCAAATCCTGGTCCCAATAAAGTAAATGACAGCTATGCCCGGTGACTTCAACTGTCAGTGAAGAGAAATGACTCTATAATTGCTGAAATCTGATACTAAGCTGGTAGCGAAGAGACTGCATTTAACAGGTATATGGTTTTTTTTCCTTTATAAAATCCCAGCCAAGCAGCAGAAAAAGCCAGGCCAATGCATTAAAACAGGTCTTAACTGAAAGAGTTAATTCTGGTCATATTTTCCTTAAAAAAAAAAAAAGGAAAAGAAAAGAAAAAAGAGATTTAATATACTTTTCAATCATGTCAACTGAAATGCAACTTTTCCCAATGATAGACTTCCCTACATCTATCACAAGGTAAACAATCTGTGCTAAAAGCATAAAGACTTATTTTTCCTTTATTCTTATCTCAGTGAAACAGTCCACTGACAGAAATGCCTTTTGTTTGGAAGAGATTTGGTCGTGTTTCACCCTAAACTAATGCAGAAATAGGGGTATATTAGAGAAGTTTTCACTGCCAGTGGCAGTGGAATTCATTGCCCATTATTTTGCTCTCTAAAATATAAACACAACTTGATTATGTTGCCAAACAGCTACGTGCAGATTTGCAGTTCTTTAAAAGTAACTTACTTATCAACTTTGTCAAGAGTGAAAAAGTTATTAATGACAGGTGCTTGCAGAAGAAAAAGAGAAACGGAAAAAAGGCATTAATCTGGGTGATTTCATTTTGACAAAACTGAGTGATAGCAGGCAGTATTCCTGGAGGCATGATCATCCAGCTATTGAAACGCTAAGACAAGAAGTATGTGGAAGTTGTTAAGGTGTAACATCAGTCTGAAATTAGTGGGGTGTTTTTTTAAGTTGGAGAGTGCTGTGTTTTTCTTTTACTTTAGTCTCTTGCAAAATTTGGCGTCTTCATACCAGATTTCCAGGAGTTCAGGCAGGTAATGTGTAAAGAATACCCAAGGCAAAGCTGTCAGATCTTCACATCTGTCAGCTGGAATCTGTTTTCAGTGACTGAAGTCTGTAAGAATCAGGATGGAGCTGAACAACTAAGTTTCTCTTGCAACCCCTTGCAAGGGTGTGATTTGCTCATAATAGCATGTCTGGGGGCATCCTTAACTTATGGGACACATTCTTTTGGCTTATGTCAATCATCTGTAAAATTAAATACATTTTCAGTATTCTTCAGGCTTTTCCATCCTCCTACAAAACATACTTCATCTGTTGGGAGGAAACAATTAAAAGAGGAAGAATGGTGAGGAGGATGGTAGATTACTCAAGTGACCTTGTAGCTGGGAATGCTGGAGCCTGGAGAGGAAGAGTGTGGGAAACCCCATGGATTATGCCTACTGCTGTTCAGCCTCTGTTTTGTGAAGTAGAGTTCTGTGTAGAGATAACACAGGTGTTTAAAGAGACTTGGAGGTGCTCTCACAGGCATGTTTGAGCTCCCTGTTGGGAGCTCATAAAAGATCATAAAAAGCACACAGGAGATCAGAGTATGGTGGGAAACTACATGTGTGCAGGCCCTTGGTAAATGGGTGCAAGCATCAGCCCCAGCATCCACCAGGATGGACTGAGCCTGATGGTGCCTGCACTCCCCCTCGTGTCTCTGCTGCCTGGGTGTTTCTCTGGGGATCCTCCAGTTAGCAAGGTAATGAAATAAATTTATTCTTTGCATTTCAGCTATGGGTTTGTGGCTGTTCTGGCCAGCTACCTGTGTTGAGTCACACATCATCTGTCTTTTGAAATCCCATTTTGATACAAGTCATGAATCCCTTCTGTTTCTCACCTTGTATAGTAACTTTCAATTGTACACTGTCACTTAGTGAAGTAAAAAGAGTAAAAATTCCAGTTTGTTAGTTCTTATACTCCATTTTATCAGTATTAAATGATAACTGTAGGCATGTAAGCTATAGCATCACAATCATACAAAGTTGTAGAAGACTGAAGTATTAGCATATCATCTGCCTGACAGATTTGGCTAAATCATCTGAATATATTTATGTAAATATGATTTGCTCTGCACTGGAAAGAGCAGAATAAATTTAATGGAGCTACTACTACTTCTTAAATTTAAAAAGTAAATTGTGACAGTACAGTAATAAAAAAAATTCAATTGTCTTGCCACTCCTTGTAACCAGAATATCATGAAATCAAGTTATATGCCTACCTTTGTCCTTAATTACAGCCTTTGACACCTTCTTAAAACACTCCTGTTTTCCAGCCTTTCACTTTCTCCATGTAATATCTTAATTACTCTTTCAAAAAAGAAGATTAAGTATGACTGCTTTGACCTCCTTTTTTTCTCCCCATTCCTCACACTCTTTCTAAAGCTTCATTACATTTCAGATCACATTTTCCTTTGTGGTATTCTATCCTTTAGTAAGTTATTTTGATATTCGCTGTTAGTTTCCCACTTACTTTCTCTTGCTGCTTTTCCACTATCTTAGTGAAAAAAACACACCCTCCTTTCCTTTGTTTAGATGCACAATTTTGTTAGGGTCTACTATCTCTTTAAGAAACCAGCTGAAGACAAAATTTCATTTGCTATTTTCACATCAGTCCCTCTCATATCAACATTTTAATTGCCATCTCTCCTTTCATCAAACTTGCCTGCATTGTCTTCCTTAAGATTTTTTGTATGTTCCGCCTCCCTTGAAGTGTAATAGAAAAAAAAGCAAATTCCTTACCCTTTTTCTGAAGCCCTGTCAGCTGCTAAGTCCCTGCTAGTGCTATTAAAAAAACTCATTGACAGATTCTGTAACTGTGGAGGTCATTTTAGACTGTCTTTTTCTCTTGCTTTTGCTTTACACATGAGAAAGCATTTCTCTCTGTGTATCGATACCACTGTTTCACTGCCTGTACAAAATGTCTAAGAACCTTCTCTTTCCAAATAGACATAGAAAACACTCCTACATTCACACACTTTAAACAGTTTGGGCTCTTGTTATATCTTTCTTGCCATATTCCTTAGGAAGTATGTATTTTTTTTTTCTGCAAAACATGCAATCACATTTTCCTCAACAATTTTCTTTCTTTGAGTCCTATTGACTCACATAATTGGTTCTCTGCTTCTCCGTCTGCTTCAGATGTCTGGTCTCCTAGTCCTTCCTGAATCTAATCTCATCCCAGCTTTTACGTGAATGGTGGCGAATGAGTAAACTCATTGTTTGTCTACCAGAGCTTTAGATTTGCATGCATAGCTGAAATCCTAGCACCCAAGTCTCCCAGTTTAAGGGCAGGTGGTGTGAGCACCTGATGAAAGAAGGCAAGCACTGAGAGAATAACACACAGTTTGAATGTCATTTTTGCAGAGGTGTTACTTTTAAAACCAGATAGCTAACCAGAGGAGCAAATCTAATGTAAACAGCAGTTTTCTCACTCTACTTCAGTAAGTTTTCTTACTGAATTAATCCAGTAAAATTCCCAACTGGATAAGTAAATTTCCTCCATTTTATATATTAAATTCCCAGGCATCTAATTTGGCTTTATGTGTTGCACTGCCAGAACAAGATGTCTGAACCATTCTGCTTAAATGTTTGAGTTAGTCATGCTAGATATGCATTCTTAACTTTAAGATCTTTACAAAGAAACATTTGTACCTTTAAAGGACTTTCTTGGAAACCAGCCTAACAGCATGGATTTTGGAGCTGTGCAACCAGATTGATTCCATTCTCTCCCTCTCAACCTTTCAGAACCATTTCTTCCCCCATGTCTCTTCTCATTTCATCTAGTTTTAATTGTCTGAAAGTCAGTTATCGCTCCTGCCGGCTTTCTTAGGACGCTTTCCCAGATAACTGCTTCCCGAAGCCGGAGCGATCCTAGTGCCCCAGACCTCCTTTGAAGCGGGGGTGGTGACACCAGGAGGGCACACGTAGGCCCCACCGGTGGGAGCTGGGTTTAGCGTGGAGTGGGGGGGTGGCGAAAGTCGTAGGAGATCCGAAGACAAAAGGAGGGACTCCAGGTTTGAACGCACAGTGGTTTATTATGCCACCATGCTCTCCTCAGGGACCGGAGCCCCAAATAGCTTGGGACATGGGGTCTTAAGGTGAACAAACAGCCAATTAGGTGAGGGTACAGGGGAAGGGTTAGGGAGGGTCCAGGGTTACAGAGCCAGTAACTTGAGGAATGTGAAGGACAGGAGGATGAGCAAGGAGGGAAGAACAAATCATTAACTGAATAACGGAGAACTTACTAGACTTAGGGAGTACACAAAAATTAATAGACAACTGTGTATCCAATGGGTAGACTTAGAGGTGGGTTTGTTATAGTTTGGGTTACACCATCGTGATGTCTGTTTCCCGGGGGAGTCCTCCAGCTCTGGGAGTTCTCCACCAGAGCTCCTTTTCTTGGGTGGTACATTCTGGGGCCTTCAGGCCTTTATTATTAATACGTATCACCCCGACAGTCAGTGTCTAGATACTGGCCAGAGATGGACACAGACATCCACAGATGCTTTCCAGACTAAAATGCGATAGTTAAATTAGGCAGGAAGAATTGATAGACAAAATAAACTTGACAATTAGTTTAGACTAAACAGCCGTATTCTAGACAGTTGGCTGTCTAGTTAGTCAAGTGAGTTAGAAGAGCATCAGTATGAGGCACTACAATTATTTCAACAGGATATTGACTAAAAACTATAACCAAGAAGAAATACAACTCTTTTGTTATGGTAATGTTTCCAACTTGGCTAATGTGCTTTTTTTCTCGGGGATCAATGAGCCCAGGGGTAATGCCACTATGCCGTGTGTCATACATGTAGAAACTTTCTGGCTGTGCCTATGCCAGCAGACTCGACTGGACCAGTGCACAAGGCATAAGCGCTGGCACATGATTCTCTATACTGTTTAACAGGTTTTGGCTTGGGGCAGTTAGCATTTCCTTTACAACACCCAAAGAGGGTGTTGTTCCTTTCAGACACTGGTGTATCTTGTGTTCGGGACCAGAAAATGTGGCTGGATGTAATTTCCTTAATGATACACCTTGAACTCTGAGGCTAGCCTAGGCAACCCTTTGCAGCACAACATTCAGTGGTCACACTTTAGTAACCTTGTAAAATTTTGCTGCTGGGCACTCCTGAACATGTTACTGACTTTGACAATAGGTAGATACTTCTACCATTGGGATTCACAGCCAAAACAAGATCTTGGTATTCCTGTTCTGGTGTCATAAGTCACGTAACATAACAGCAGGTAGGATCATGGAATCACAGAATTGTTTAGGTTGCGAAAGACCTCTAAGATCATCCAGTCGAATCCAGCAACTGCCGAATCTACCACTAAGCCATGTCCCTAAGTGCCACATTAACATTATCTTTTAAATACCTCCAAGGCTGGTGACTCAACCACTTCCCTGGGCAGCCTGTTCCAGAGCTTGACAATCCTTTCAGTGATGAAATCTTTCCTAATACGGGAATAAAATATCAATTATGTAACAGCTGCAGCCACACTATCAGCTCATAAGTTTGACATGGAAATGGTATAAGCAGTTTCCTGGAGACTCTGGAGTTCCTATTGAAAACCTTTATGGCAACTGGGTCTGACAATTTTTACAGGCCAAGATATAAATCCTGTGATGGCTGCCTAGGAAAGTACATGGAGAATGATGACCAAATCATCATTAGGTGACCTCATGTCAGCTATTGCTGTCATTAGAAGATAAGGAATTTTGTATCTAATTGTCACTTTTTTTTTTTTTTGTTTGTGAGAGAATGTGTTTTAGAAAGATTATTTTGTTACAAGACTGCATAGCAGAGGAGGGAGTAGTGATAAAAAGAAATTATATTCCTTGGAAACCAGGGCAGAACTACAAGTTTCTCTTACTTAGGACTGAAGCAAAAAGGCAAAATTGTTCCCCAATCTCTCTCTAAGTGTCACAGTCTAACCTGATAAGGAGTTTTGGAAAGTCTCATTAACTCAGTGTTCCTGCAACTAATAAATTTTCTTTCAAATGGCTTAGCTTGTTTTGCTAAACCAAACATGAATAACCTCCAATAGAGTCGTTTGGAAGGTAATTCTAACTGTCTGTATTTATATTTGTATAGATTGGCTTCATGGCAGGATCTCTTACAATAAAATGCAGCATAATAACTATCTACTAATGATACTTTGACTTGAAATATCGCCAGGAAGTTTAAATTGGTATCCACCTATTTTTAGCAGAAATAGCTGCAAACAGTTCACAAAATAAGCCCCAGCTGTAATAACAAGAAAAAAATTGACATAAACCAAATGCTCACCATGGGTGAATTTCCACCTACTCTTCACAAATAGAATGAGATCATAAACAGTGGGAGGCTGTCCTGTCTCTAATTTTAATTGTTTTATTTTTCAGTTCACAGCCTGATTTGATTGAGAATGGTAGGCAGGTATAATTTAATTTTACCACTGACCCCCTACAGGATGGATTACAAATGTGATGAGCCCTGGTATGAATAGACTGTTTAGCAGTTCATGTGCATGCAATGAACTTGTTATACAGTTTATCTTCTGCAACTTCATTTTGTAGTGAAACTTCAGTTTGAATTTCACCATATACCCTAACATAAACTGACCACTATTATGAGCATACACGTCCTTCACAGAGTTCACGGAGTGATCCAGTGAAATTTTCCCTTACATACTGTGTGATATATTTATATAATTGGCACCATCTTATAAGCAGATCATTGACAAGTTTTATGGCTTGGTAGGGGAAAAAAAATATGGAGAACCATAATCATTCCAGAACCGAAACTGAAATGTGACCTCCATTGTAAATCTGATACAGAAGTTCCATTCAATTTTATAATCAAAGGCCTACCTGTCTGAAAATGAAGCTCACCTAGGATTTTTTCTTCTAAATTTCAAAATTATTTTCTTAAGTATTCCTAAAGCTGATACAATAAAACTAGTTGTTTCTCTTAACTTAGAAGTAGGAAGCAAAAGAAGCTGCTTCTGTTTAAGATGCAGCATTTACCTCAGGTTCAAGTCTTCTGCCGTTTTTTTCTTTGACAGTTCAACAGTGATATGTCCGTGCTTTTACTGGATTCTCATCAATGATGATACAGTATTAGCTGTTTTGTTCCACTCAGTGCCGTCGCCATCTGGTACCCTCCAAGAGACGCTTCTGAAACTTAGTAAACCTGTTGATAGGCAAGGCACCAGTGAAGAATATGAATTCTTACAGAGGTAACCAAAAAAGAGATTGCAGAGCATCATTATACTAACAGCACTTTAAGCTCCTGCTATGTGTGTAAATTACATCTGAAAACAGAGTAAAACTGTACAGAGCATAATAACGAATGTTACATTTTTTGATTTCCCTCCACTTTTGACCTGCTGAGATCTGGATTTGAGCACATGAATGATCACATCTGCCATCCATACAGAATCTGTCCATAGAGAATGACTGAAATATTGCCTAGAATTGCTTTAAAATTGGAATTATTTGAATTAGAATTAATTACAAATCCCCAAGACACCTTAGTAAAATTCAAATAGGTAATTTAGTATGTAATATTTTCACAACAGAGCAACTTATCTGTGTGTACTCAAGAGTGAAGATTGAAGGAAGGGAAGACCGCAAAATATGCCCAATATTCGCCATGTGCATGCAGCACAGCATGACATATTGTGCACGTGAACTGGAAACAATTTCCAATGGTGCCAGAGATCTGCAGCGCTAACACACTCTACAGTTTTACTAATCTGCCAAAGTCTCAAATAAAAGCTTTGGCAGAGCTCTTGCACAGGGCATAGATACACAGAAAAAGTGTTCTGGAGTAAGCATCGGCTGTTTTATTTTCTACATTTACAAGTCACTAAAAAGAGTTTTCTTTCCTTTAGACCACAAATTTTATTAGCTTGCTTATATACTGCCATGTGACTTCAAGCAGTGCTCAGGTCGGAATTTTCTTCCACTATTGTTTCCTCTTGTATGCCTTGGGTTTGCATTTGTACAATAAACAACTCCATTCTCTCTTCACATATTATTTGGCAGAGAGAAATGAGAGTTATTTTATGCAGTAGCTAAGTGAACTTCTGTAAACATTTGGTTTCCTCCGAGATATTTCCATATCCCAAATACACAGCTATCAGAGCTGTGTTAAAGGTGGAATACATTGCACAAGAAGTGAAAAGTAAAGATGAAGTTGACAGTGTGTTTAAACTAGTACCTTTGGGGAAATAAGGTCCAACACCATAAATTAAAGACAGATTCAGGCTACATTTTGAATCTCCTTGGAGACATGCCTTCAGCAAATAAATGCAGGAAGACCGGCATGAAAGCCATGGAGGGAACAAGGCTATGAAAAACTGAAAGTGAAAAGAAAAAAGTGAGGCCTAAAATATGCATATAGGGTAAAGCAGTTTAGATTCCTTTACACCCAGCTCCTTACAATTTCTCCACTGTAAGGTAGATGTGTCCCTATGGGTTTCCCTGGAGTGCTGAAGAACTGGTGGCTGCATCATGTTTGTAATTTCTAGTTATATATCAATTTGGATTTGGTTTGCATTCTTAGTTGTTTCAACTCATCCTTCTTCTCACTGTGTATTTCGTTAGCACCAAGGTCTTAGTTTCATTGTCATCCAGAAAACCTTTGAAGAATATGGGCATCCCCATCCAGGTTGCATGACTGGCTTTCCTCTGGGTGGTGAGAGGAAGGACTGACCTAGTAATGTCACCCTGACCCTCCTGGGACCCTTCACCTGCAGCCTGGGCTCAGCTGCTGCCCAGTCCTGTCTGCTCAAATGCGCTCAGACCGTATGGACACAGCCTGTAAGAGGAGAGCAGCAGCCGACAGATGCATTGATTTTAGCAGAGCAGAAAGGAACTTAACTGGGAATCTGAAGCTGTGAGAGCTCTGGAGGAGACTGAGCCTTGCTGTATTGTTTGAATGCTGCTATTTGGTAGTTATGCTCACAAGTGGCACTGAGCATGCACAGCCCTACTGAGGCAACATCACACTGGGGCCTTCTGGGGTTAGTCTTACACATGTGTCAAGCCAGGACTTGGTTCTGAGGTTTAAGGAAGAGGTAGTGAGCAACCAAGCCAGGCAGCAGGCTTTCTGGGGCTCAGCTGACCTGTGGAAGGAGCTGGCAGACCACCATTACTAGGACCAGTATTCAGAGTGGCTTACATCTTGTTGCAAAAATGTTCCTTCCCCTCCAGGAAAGATAACTACTACCATAGGACACTATAGCAGCCTCTGCTCCAGTCATCAGCCTTTACACAGCTTTTCTTTTTGAGAGTGCTAAAAATGTGCAAAAAATAGCCTTTGGACCTGAGGAAACAATGCTGGTAACATCCTTCCAGTTTTATGGGGCAAAATTTTAATCAAAATGATTAATTATCTCAGGTAGTGAAGAATGCTTTGTGGTCTTGTTGCCTAAATGCAAGATTTTAACTCATTGCTGGCCGTAGTGCTGCTAAAGGATACCTTCTACAGGATTTTATTTATCCTGTTCATCAGGAACTATTTTTCTAATGGGTTTTATGAAATTATTTGAAAACACATGTTTCTTTTTGTTTAGACACTGCTACTAGAGATCTTTCTGTGCCATAGCAAAACTGCTAGTGAATCCACGAGATCTTGCTCCGGCTTCCCTTGTGAAGACTTGCTTTGTTCAAACTGATTTGCATGACTGACAACCTCAGCACATCTGTGCTCTTTTTAATGCTGCAATATGCTGTTTAAGAGAGATATTCTTTATGCTGCCACAGCCACATTTAATAAGGACATGGGAGACATTTGGAAATAGGCAGCAATGTTGATTCCTAGATTTTTTGACAAGGAGGCAGAGTGCACCTAAAGCATTGCTGATTAATTCCAATAGATACAATTTTCCATAGAGGTACCCTGCACCCAGTGGGCATCCTAATAATAGCAGGAAGAGAAGACCCTTGCCAAAGGGTGGGGGAAAAATTAAATCCATTCAACAGTTGGAGAGATTTTCATATTTGGTTTTACATGTCTCCTTTGTAATTTTTCAGAAATAGAGCTTTACAGAGAAAGGCAGTACATGCTCTATGTGTTGCATTATATCAGCTTTTTAACTGAAAGTAGCCTACACTTGTTTCATCCCAGATGAAAAGCATTATATTTTCAAAAGAGGAGTTGATTTTGAGTGAGTTCATTCTGCTGGAGAAGTTTTTATAAAGTCACGCTGAACAACTTGCAAATGTGAACTAAGTTTCCTGTCTTTAGAACACAGCAGGCAAAGTCTAAAACATATTTTTCTGCAAGTGAGAGCTTTGAAAGAAAAGCATATGGGCTTCCTGTTTTACTGTCTCTTTGTCCCATTGCTAAAGAGATCTTCAACCTCTGTGACACAGCAGTAAGAGGGAGGTGAGGTACAGTGGTGTCAACATGAGACAAGAGGCCTTGAACTCCATCTTTCTAATCCTGTCTGAGAGAAATCGAACAAAATTAAAAACATCTCTTGGCTAGATAGTGCATAACGTCACTGCTTTGTCTCAGAAGTAGTGCTGAGGTGTGCAGCCCAGGAGGAGGCAATGTGCTGTTATTCAAACCAGCACTAATGCTCTTGAACTCCAGCAAGCAGTCTGACTGTGCAGCTCTGAGAACAGTGTGTGTCCCCCGTCTCCAGCAGCAAAGCTGCAGCTTTGGAGAAGCAACAGCATGCTTTTCCCCAAAACAGTGTATTATGCATAGTCCTTTCAGTTCTTTCTCTGTTCCCTTTTCCTATTCTCATCCCCTGCCTTTGTTTCCCACTGACCCACAGTCACACAGGCTTACAACAGTGCTTACATTGCCCTGGAGTTTCAGCTTCTGTCTCAGTACTTCTGCCATGGTCAGAAAGCACAAAGTGCATCCAAGGATTTGGACTGAAATGGAGGAATCAAGCTAATCTCTCCCTTGATCTGTGGTTGGTTGAGTGCCTGACTGGTACCCTTGGGTATATGAGAGTGGCCTGCAGGCAAACAACCTTAACTAACTTGCAGCAGATGCCAACGGCAGCAAGGGCAGCTGGACGTTGCCAGTGCATGAGCAGACCTTGGATGCCACCCAACAAGAAATTACCTCCCAATTCTATGCCACTGGAGGAGCCCTGTCGGCTTGGGTGATTCTTCTGCATGATGGCTGCGGTACCAGCAGGTTCTGAAGCAGTGTGTTAGCTCTTCTTTTCATGATTATAATGTATTAGACTGAACAGCTCTAAGACACAATTCTAAGATGCAAAAACATTTTTCTTAGGTGATATGTTTAATTCATGTGTGTACTTGCAAATGTGACTGGCAGGTTTCATTGTCAAAAGGACAATGACAAGGTGTGCTCTGAGCTCTAATTGGAGGGCAATAACCTAAAATGCTGATTTATGTTGCATATTTACCTTCAGATTTCAAAGGCTATGGGTGCTTCCTTCTACTTACAAAGGTTTAATTGGCCACTACTTAAATGGAAATTAGGGTATGTAAACAGATATTTGCAAGAGTAGGTTCAGCTCTGTACTCGTTTGAGTTGAGTTACTGTGCAAAGTAAATAATCACTTCTAAATATAGAAAGTGTGATGTGGTAGAGTGCAGGAGGGAATGAAAAATATTTAGGAATGTATTTCCTGTATCAGTTTAGAGAGTAATGAACATGTGCCCTATCGCTCCTGTACGGCTTTCTTGCGGCGCCTTCCCGGATAGCAGCGCTGCCCAAAACCGGCGCGACCCCAGTGCCCCGACAGCCCCTGAGGGGGGGGGGA
>VYZT01050730.1:238003-289414 GCA_013400735.1 Pomatostomus ruficeps | reverse complement strand
TCACCGCTTTAAAAAAAATCAGAATATATGAAAAAAAAAAAAAGAAAAAATCCAAGCTGGATAGAGAGGGAGGGAACTGGGGCGTGGGAAGGCTCTGTAGGAAAGGAAGGGGAAAAAAAATCCCAGCGGATCAAAGTATAGATGGGGAAAAAATAAATTAAACGAGAGGATAAAGCAAGGCGGCAAGCTAACAGCAGGTCCCGGTGCCCGGGGAGGGCTGCTCTCCAGCGCGCTTGTCCCCCGCCGGCGCGGCGTGCGCTCCTCGCCCTCGGCGCGGCGGCAGCCCCGCTCCAGGCACTCCAGCGGCGGCTCCGCTCAGCACCCGCTCCCCGCGCAGCGCCCGCCCCACCGCCCGCCAGCACTCTGCAACGGATCACAGCCGCCACGGAGAGAGACGCTCCGGCGAAGTCCCACCTCCTCGCCGATGGCCCGGCCCTTCTCCCCGCCCTCCAAGCTGGTCGCGGAGGTTTGTCCCTACACACGCGCGGCCGTAGCCCAGCGGCTCACGCGTTTCGAACCCAGATCGCTGCCCTGCCTTCCTGTTGTGCTTTCTGCCGTGCCGATGGATACATGTTCGGGTCAAAATTCACTTTGCCCGTGGGAATTGTTCCAAAGTCCAGCAGAGCCATTTGGGGAGAGGGGCGGCGGGGGACAAATTGTAATCACAGCCGTCATCTGACCACTCCCTCAGGACCTGGCTTTTCAGATACAGTGATTTATTAGCACCTATGTGTTAAAGGGCTGAAGGAGCGTTATCCTCAGGTTTTATTTCTCTTAACCCAGTGCTATTCTCCCGTGGCTCAGGAGCCTGCCTGTGCTGGCTGAGTGGTGCCCTGGTGTGCAGAACGGTGCCATACTGAAGGGGTGAAGGTCTTGCCAAACCCCACCCTGCTTTCTGAGAAGGTATTTGAAGGGCAAAGAGGCAGCTTTGTCTCCCTGAGTTTGGCGCGGGCATTCCCCAACTGAGCTACTTCACACAGAAAATTTCTTCATAAGGCATACATAGTAACAATATGCAGGTGTCAACGTACATCTATCTTTCTCCTGCTATCATCCTCGAAGGACCTGATGTGGCAGATGGAGTGGAAGTCCAGCCTGGCAGATCCCATGGCTCACCATAGGCTGGAGGAAGGGGTAGGGGAAAAAGACACTGAAGAAAGAAAAGGCTGTATTGTCATTTAAAAGCAGGTATTCCAATGCTGTGCCACAGACTCATAGTGATATAGGGAAAGCATTGGCTCTATAGAGGCACCTGCTGGCTGAGAGAAACACATGAAACAACGGCCCCCCCCCACGACCCCCCCACCCCTCCAAAAAATAATCTTTGCTTTTGGTACATCTTAGACTTGTTCTTCCCTTTGTTTAATTTTTAAAGGTTTTGTACCACCCCTTGGTGCAGTATGTGGGATGTTGCCCAGGTCACACTGATCCTGAGGAAGGCTGGGAGATGAGTGACAGGTCTGTCTGAGCAAGGAGCAGCTCACATCTGGCCCCTCCGCTGCCCCAGCTGCAGGTCACACCCCACACCCCTTGTACCCACAGCCTCCCGTCTGGGCAAGGGCAGAAATCCAGCCCAGTTGAAAGCCTGAAAGAGAATATAAACCCTTTCTCCTCAAGGATCACTTTTCTACAGCAGAGTGGTGGATGTTTTTCAAACATTGCAAAATAATCCCTTTTCCTTTGCTTTTTCTGTAAATTTTTAAACAAATCGTTGCAGAGGGTTTCTGAAGAAACAAATACCTATCCAAAATAACTGGAGTTCCCCACATTCAAGATGCAATTGCCAACAAGCCTTCCAAGAGACAGGGAGAATTCAACCTCCCCAAGGAAAAAGAGTGGCTATTTCATTAACTCAAGGTAAAGCCAACTTAAAGTTCCTGGAGGCAGGAACCGCTTCTGACTCTCCCAGTTCACTGTGAACAGCTTCCTCTTTATGCCAGGCCTGTGCACTTCAGACCAGCAGCAGATTAACTCACTTGATCCTTTTATTTGGTGAAAGGTCCTAGGTGCCTTTTCCCGTCCTGCTAGGTAAGCATCCTATGAATGAAGGTAGCTCTACTGCAAAACCCTTCCAATTCTAACACTCCTCTGGATGGACAAAATCCCTCCAGCTGCTGCTCTGAGGAAAGTCCCCCATGGAAACCTCACAGAAAAGCTTAAATCCACAAGTGGCAAGGGGCAGCCTTATCCCTGTAAAGCTACTGTAAATAATGTACAGAACCCAGCTTCTAAAATTACCACTATGGGATTGCTCATCTCGTTTTATGTTTCATCTGGATCCTGTGATCTTCCCACCTGCCAACATCCTGTTACCAGGAGAGCAGTGTATGTGAAGTTTGTGCAAATGGTCATGCACTTGCTGAATTCTGGCACCAGCAAGGACATTCATGTGCCTTCCATGTTAATTTTACACCGTAATAAATACTGACATTACTATAGAATCTGCAGTGTTCATGCTAAGCACTGCTCACCAAAAAAGCAAATCAATCTGTGTCCCAGATATGCTTCTTTATCAGCCTTGTTATCGTTCCCATGTCCATGGCCCCTGGGACAGGAAGAAAGACAGCATCAACAGGCAGGATTTTAAATATGGAATACCTAAAAGCATGAGCCCCATGTTTAGGAACTTAAGCGAAGACGTGTGATTTGCAAAGAGGCAGGGTGCTGACTTATTTGGAGCTGTGAGATGCTGAGAACTTTTAAGAACCTGACCATAATTTAGGACTTCATCCTGCAGATTGAACTCAGTGGAAGCTTTGGCATTGACTTCAAAGGGCATAAGATCAGGCCTTATTTAGGGGCTGAAAATACAAAATTAGGAGCCTAAATTTAGGCATCCATATTTTAATACCTTGACCTGTGTTAGGAATACCCTTCATCTAATCCCTCTATTTAACCTGAAAAGAGACGAATGTCAGTAACTTTTTACCGACTTGCTTAAGAGAACCTGTGGCAAGAAATGCATTACCTGCACTTCATTTATTTTTAACCCCCTCTCTCGGATCCCCAAAATAACAGCCAGAGCAATGTTAGTGGAGGAGCTCCAAATCACTTTGAAATTGGAACAAGAAATGTGAGAAATGTGGACATCAAAAAACAAATTAAACAAAACAATATTTTCTTAGTATTCCATCTTGTGGGCAAGTCTGGGGGATAATCCAAATTAGGAGAGAAGTCAGAGAAACAAAGAGTAATTTTAAGCATTTTTTGTGCCAGAGCTATTTCTTAACACACAGCTCACTCACTGATTTCAAATATACTCCCTCAGTGCTGAGCATGGAGGACAGCATGAGAAAAATTAATATCTTGGTATGGCCTAGCAGATATGGAAAAAAGGCCAGAATGGAGTGAACTGTTGAGAGAAGCAGCCAGGTGAAGCGATCCTAAACATCCTGAGGTATTTCAGGTGTTTCTTTCCCTGTAAGAAATCACGGGGACACATGATGCAGTAACCAAGCTATGGCCAAGTTGGCTGCAGTGGTCACAAAATGGTGATTCAATTAACTGCATGAGTCGTATTATTGTGATTATTTGATTATTTTTGTGTCGGTTGCGCTAACAGGGAAGGGAGCAGCTGCAGGTGTAACAAAAGGTTGCTCCTCTGAGATGCTTTGCCGATGCTCCCTCTGCTGTGATGTAAATAGAATACATGTGACAGGTAAGGGCAGCGCTCTGCTCGGATCTACAAGCATTAGAGATGCCCATGCACCACCCACTGGCAGTTTCACTTACCTCTGTCACTCAGGAGTTTCCCAAAGACCTTCAGCTTCTGGAGAGAGAGAAAAATGCTCATGAATGTGCAGCACCATCACTCATTCTGTCCTTCTGGGTTGTTTTTGTACCCTAGATACTTTCCCATAGTCAATAATCACATCATGTTATGAGGAGTTGCTTCCCTTTACTTACTCTTTTTTTTCCTGTCACTGACTAGACCTTTGTATCATCCTTTTGCAGCAAGCAGCAGAGACAGTGACAAGCGAATGGAGGTAACAGGACAGGTCCTCGAACATCAGCAGGCTTGTTTTAACATCTACAGAGAGATCAAGAAACTCAAAACAGCTCTTCCTTCCAAAACTGTATGTAGTGTCAGCCTAAGGGTACAGTCATCTTGACCCTGACTTATATTTTCCAGGCTTATAGATCTGGTAGGAATATATACACACGGTTATTGTGAGAGTACTTCACCTTACACTTTCTTCACATTCCCTGGAGAAGCATCTGATGGGGCAGCTTTACTTATTCAATCACTTTCTGGAGGGGAGAATTCATTTGGGCTCATTTATTATCATTTGTCCTGGAGCTCATATTTTACATTCTGAGCATAAGGAGTGGGTGTTATTCATGGCTATGGGTCTAAGAGCCAAAGGCTAATTTCAGGAAAACTGTTCTATTGTCTGAGGTTGATCACTTGATGTTTGTCCCAGGTGCTGGACACATGTTGCTTGCTGAAGGAGATACGGTTTGATCTCAAATTTCGACATTTTGGTAACTACCAAACAAAAATAAAACTAAACTCAAGTATGCCTAACCCTCCCCTGCAAATCAAGTGGCATTTAGCAATATTGACGTGAACAATAAATGGATCTATTCAACAATCAAATCAGAACGACCTCAGTGAGGCACCAAATAAGTACAATAACAGAGACACAGAAGTTGGACAGTCCCCTGCATAGGCAGTCCTCTGCAAAGACAAGCAAATGGGACTTCAGTCCAGAGGAACCCTAAAAGCATCTATTCTGCATTCCATGCACCTCCAAGTCCCCGCAGCACCTCTCACTGCACTTCAGAGCTGTAGCAAAGGCCAAATACCACAAACATAACTCACCACAGAAAGAGAAGACGGCAAGGCTCCTTCCAAAGTCCTGGCAGAGTGGCAGGCTGTGGTTTGCACCAGTGCCCCACACAACTATCGCCACAACTAGTGCCAAAGAGAAAGGTAGCAAACCCCAACCAGTGGTGTCTCTCTGATCCAGGAAAAACTCCCCCCTGCCCACAGATCTGACAGTCAGAATAAATGCTGCGGACACAGGGACAGCATCATGAGCACACCTTGCCACAAATCATGTCTTTTCTCTGGCCAATCACTCACCAGTGCTCTCCTAGAAGGAAGAAGCTGCAGCAGAAACCCAGAAGCCTCCTTCGTCTTCAAAGGCAGGAGAAGCCCCTCCTGCCTCCCGTCAGGAAGTGTGCCACAGAAGGCCTGCCACATGGGCATGGTGCCAACAAGTGCTNGGGGCCGGGGGGGAGAGGGGGTGTAACTTCCTTAGAGTGAAAACCAGGGAGCAGCTACTGGCTGCTGTTTGTGGCTCCCCATCCCAAGGTACCAGAGGGACGTGAAATGTATACGTACCAAAACAATACCTGTGCTTCTTCCCCAATAATTAGGGTCTGAGGGAGGTAATCTCCCCATCCCCAAACACCACTTCCCCACAGGTGACTGTAGACCTCCTTGCACCACTTCCTTCTCCCATCTCCTTTCCCACAAGTAACTCGTGATCATCCCAGTTTCACCTCCATGAAAGACTTGGGACCTGATCTCTTCAGGAAATCCTTCCCACTCAATTGTGTGGGCTGTAAACCCCAACCAAAGGATGCTCCAATCAAGTCTGCAGCTGGATGCCAGTTAAATATTTTCATACTTAGGCTAGATTATTATCTGATGTGTAAACCACAAACCATACATACAATTGCAAGGCTTCCATCTCAGAGGTATATTAGTGTCTGGCTCTACACTCCAAAAACATGCCATTTTTTTAAAATAACAGACCCTAAAATTGTTTTGGATAAATGGAAATTTTATAACTCTTTTCAATTGCAGTTTACACAAGAATGTATTTCAGTTTTGTGAGGATCTTATATAGAGCATATTGAATACAGTTCAGTGAGCAATTTCATGAAAGCACATTGGGTTGGTCAAAGCAGGGGAGTTTTCTTAAATTCCTTCTGTCTTTAGACTCCACAGATCCCCACACACCTTGGTGGCTGTCTGCCCAGAACCACACCTTCACACCCCAAAAAAGATTGAGCAATACCCCAAATAATTAAAGATCAAAATAAGGACAAATAGTCTGTTAGAAGGTTCCTAAATTCTCCAACTCTCAGTCTCCTGGGGGAGCACTTCCCAGCTCTGGAACTGAAATGCAGGCTGTACAGCATTTCTTGAGCAGAGAAGCTGAGAGAGAACCTTCCTTATCCTTGGCCAAACTCATCAGCCTCCTCCTTGCTAATTATAATTTCACAAATTCTTTTTTCCTCTTATCATTTCAAAACTGAGTTCTGAGGCCAAATCTTGGAGGAAGGAACTTTGGTCCAAAACAGCTTCAACTTGAGACAACAGTTCAATAGTGTCAGTTCTGGGAAAACTTCACTTGAACCAGTAGGACAAAATGTCTAATGAGCCAAGGCTTAGAATGCCTGAGATGTCAGAAAGGCCTCCTTTCTTACAAATATGATATTCATAAATAAAACTACTTTTGAAGAAGATTGGCAAAATCTGAATTGGGGAATAGGTTTTCTGATGTCACCAATTCACAGAAAGGTCAATATTAAAAGCCCAGTTGATTTAAAACAAAAACCATAGAGGCAGCTACTTGTACAAATGCCATCCATCAACAAAATTAAGTTCAAACATATGATCAGTTTCATAATTTCCAGCTTATTTTCTGCTCATCTGAAGTGTTTTTTCTGGAACTAAACTATAGGTCAAAGAGCTTAGCTTTTGACATCTATAGTTTGATAGAGAAGTTGCTTTTCAGTATTATCTGTATTCCCAAATATATAGTATTAACTCTTTTGAAGGCCAATGGACAGAGGAAGGGATGTGAGTTTATAGATCACTAGTGAATCTAACATATTATCTCTGTCCTGGTAGATGAAAACACAGTACAGGTTTACCCCCTCCCCTTCCCGGACATTTCACAAGAGTTCAGTTGTGGGTGGACAAGCATCTGTACTTGTGTTGCAGGACAGCACAGGACCACCAGGCCAGTGCTCCAAAACTGCACGGGGCAGTGCTCTCTTGTCATTACCATGTGAGGCAGCAGCAGTCATGAAAGAGTGTAAGCCACTTTCCTAGCAAAGGAAAATCGAAAGCCCTTGCTCTGAAACCAGTTGCTATGACGTACCTAACAGTTTGTTTTCCCTGAAAGTGATTCATAAAACAGCTCTTACAGAAATGCATATATATGTGGATAGCCCATGTCCAGAGCCAACCAGCTTGCATGTACAAGAGAAGCAGGCCAGTTGGAATAAAGCTTCCCTCACCCTTTAGAAACAGCAGCGTGCCATTTCTTTCCATATTCCTTTCTCATTTACACACGCAAAAGTTGCAGAAGCCCCAAAACACCCTCTGTACCCTGAACTAAATAAATGTTTCAGTCACTTTACCTTTTAATGCTCATGACCCTTAAGCTTGGATAGCAAAAAGCCCCTCCTGCCCATCCAAAATATCATTATGCCACAGCTGGAGTTGTGTGCCACTGATTTTGGGGATGTTCATTTTTATGTCTCCCAGTGCCATGCACAGTGCTGTTCTGGGGCCCCAGGACATGCCTGACACTGAGACAAGACAACTGTTCTCTGAGACAACATCTCAGGTACATGCCACTGGCTGGGGACCAGGGCTGTCAGCAAAACAACTTTTGCTTTACTCAACATCAGCCCAGTTTGGTGAAATAACATGAGTTAAATTCCATTTTCAAAGAAAAGGATTGCACAAACCAGTGCTATCTGTGAAAACAAATAATTAAGCAAACGAAGCCAGGCAGGAAGCTCAATGCAGGAATAAGTGTGTTTCATGAAGCGCTGTGCCTAGTTAGCTAGCCTGGCTCTGGAGACCAGCAGTCTTGTCTCTGACACGTCTGCTCACTCTCCTCTTTGCACAGTGCCACATTTCACTGCATTTCACTTGGGAGTTTGCTTTGATCTTTCATTGTACTCAGCAGAGGGACCCTGAAATAGTGAATGGCTCCATCTGCAAAGCTCTGCTGAAGTACCTTTTGTGCCTGGGATTTAGCTGGCATTTTCTGTTTGAAGGGAAGGAGGCTTTAAAGTCATTGAAGGGAAGAGGTGACTTCTAGAAGATAAATAACTTATTTGTTCTGTATTTCAGTTCTTTCACTGTTGAACATACCCGCTGTGCATGTACCATTGTTCCTGCCCTTTCTGGGGCTGAAGAGAGGTCTGAGCACACAAGACTGGCCTGGGCAGAGTGCATGATGAGAAGATGATGCAAAGCTTGCTAGAGGAGGTGCTAATAGAAGGTCTGTAGCTCTTCACCCAAGGGATGGTGCCTGGAGGATTCCATGGGAAGAGAACAACCTTTCAGTTCACTATGTAGCAGTACCTTTGATGCAATAAGAGACATTGAGAAGCCCAAGGTCTGCCTACCACCTTGAAGGATGAAGTGGTTTCCAGGGGAGTTGCCTTCTTTAATAACAAGCATTCTTGACCCAGGTGCAGACCATGTGCAGACTGGCCTTGCTGCTGGACAGCCTCCTATGTGACAGAGAGCTGAGGGTGGTGTCTGGGGGCTCATGCCAGGTTTCAGTCAAATGCACTCACCTTTCATTTTGTTCCAGACTGAGCAGTGTAAATGAAAGAACTGCATCAGCCAGTGCCAATTTCATCCAGTCAAAAGTTTGGCAAATTAGCATGAGTCAAAATTCATTAAGCAGCTGCTGAGGTTGCCTGAGCTGGCTGAGTTTTTCTCCAACAATGTGCATGTGTGCTTCAGAGAGCTGCTTTTGGGTCAGCTACCTGTTCTCCCAGGTCCGGGGCTCCTTCTGGCAAGGAGAGGACCATGCTGGTACTGCTCTCCTGGCATCCCACCTCTGTATCTGGACATGTGGGAGAACAAAGGACTCTGATGGGCTCATCACTAAGGCAGGCTCCCAGTGCAGGAGTGATCCCCTCACCAGATATAGCCAAGTAGCAGAAACCAGACAAGAATCAGGATGTGGGCCATATGGATGTCCCTGCACACTGATGGACAACAGTTAGATGGAAGCACCCAAGTGCATAGCTGGAGCCAGCCAGCGCAGCATCTCTGTGCCTTCTTTCAGGAGAAGGGCTGTGCTCTGTCATTGTAGACACTTTAGGGACAGTCACGTGCTGGCAAACGGGAGAAAACTATCCAGAGTGATTTATTGCTGGCTGTCCCTGTCCTGAAGGCACCAAAGCATGTCCAACTCCAAAGCTCTGCAGGATTAAGACTAAAACAGTCAGCTGCATCCCAGAAGGCTGGTACATATTTTACTCTGACCAGCACTAGTCATGCTTAGGCTAACATGGAAGGTGGTCCCACAAGAGTGGCACACACCTCTGTGGGCAGAACAGAGGCAGAGTGGGGTAGAAAGGGTGAGGATGGACCTTCCAAAACACTTTCCTCTGGAGGAAATTCATTTCCTATTGGTATTCCGCACTCAAGCAAGACTACTAACTACAGTACTGAAAATTAATTATTGATTAGTTAAGAGTGAAATGAGTGTGACTCAATGCGATTTGTTACAGGCAAACAGAATAAAGTCCAAACTGCTAATATACAAACCTGGAGGTTTAAAAAGGCCAGTTTTCAAAGTGGAAAACAGTTCAGCTTTGAGTTTAATGAGTTGGGAAAGAAACATGAACAGAAAAAATGGAATAGTTAGGAAACTGAATATTTTTATTGGTGCTGAAATATAATTAACAAAGAAGGGTGGCTTGGAGGGAAAATAAAGCAATAATTAAATACATATACATATAATAATACAATATATAATAATATATATAAATAATGTATAATATAATTATATGTGTAGATGTCGGTCTCGGTATGAATTTGTGTATATGTAGATATGGGGGGAAGAGAGAAACTAGTAGCAATAATTAATGTAATTTAATTGATTACAACTGTATAAAACTGATACAAGGAGCAAAAGCACACAAAGATATCTGTGAACAGGAGATTTAAGGAGAGTAAGACATGTTTTTAAGCAGATTAAAACCAGAGGATATCAAAAAATAGTTCTGGACAATTACTTTGTGGTACTACTGGTGAAATAATTACCTTATAATGATGCAGGGAACATCTATAGTCAATAAATATGACTGTTGTGTAGAGTTTGGGCAGTGATGACACATATTTTCTTCCCAAAAGGGACTACGGATTTTTTAAAAACATAACAGAAGTGTAAAAAACCTGAAGGCAGTGATTTAGATTGAACACTCGCAAAAACCCCAACCTGTAAAGTGCTAAAAAGAGCTGTTAGGAAAAGATTCTGAGGGGCTTTGATAAGTTTGAGAAAACAGGTTTCATATGCCTAGAAATAAGGTGGCACTGTACCAATATTACCATGAGTAAAACAGGAATGTTGGGTGGCACTGCAGCAAGATACCCAGAGAGCTGGTGAGGCCTCAGTACCTGAGCTTTTCAATTAGGAACAACTAATTCAAGGGGATAGTATAATTTGCATCAGTGAGTCGAGATACATAGAAAATGGATCAATTTGGTATAATGACAGCTTTTATCAGTGAGATTACAAGTTTGCTTGACAGAGGTAAAAAGGGTTGATGTAATTTATTTGACTTCTTCAGGCCATTTTAGTTCATGCCATAGAATGATAGAAAATATGCACAGATCTTATTAAAAGGATTAAAAGCTGAATAACTAGTAGGTCTTGGAAAGTGATACTGTAAGTGAAGAGTCACAGATAGGTAGGGCTTTTGGCCCAGCTCATTCAAATCCAACTCAGAAAGGTGTACAAAATGATTCCCATTGAAGTCTGAAGATGGTGTAAAGATGGAACTATTAAGTGATGAAGAGGATGTCTTTGGTGCAGAACAATACGAATTGCATGGGCTCATGCAAACATGATGTATTTTAATGCAGAAATATCTGACTCAGCTGCAGCAGAATGCAGAAAACCTCCTACCAGAAAGGGCTTTCTACCCAATCAAGCCAGAAATTTGGAGAGGACTTGGAGGCCATGGAAGTATCTGCCAGAGTGAAATACAGTGTCAAGGATAACAAGATCCTGGGCTGCAAAACAAGAACTATTAAACAGGAAAAGGGAGGTTGCATTATGCCAGCCTTTAGCACCAAGAAAACTGCTGCTGGGATCACTGCATGGGAAGGGAGGAGTAAGGAGGGTGCTGAGAAGAGCCAGAGGATGACTGCAGCACTGAAAAAGACACCACGGAGAAGGGTTGCTGGGATGTAGCCTGTTTTTGGATGAAAGAGGTGGTCATGGGTGACTTGGTAATGGTGTATAAGAGTCTTATACTGGAGACAGCAATGCAACAACAAGGTTCTCCTTGGTTTAGCACTTACAAATACTGAAAGAGCCACTGAGAAGAGATGATGCAAGGCTATCCTGGAAATTAGAAATGAGGCAAAAATACAACTGAGGAAAATGACAAGAAGCTCTGGTAAATTTTTTGAAAACTGGAAATCTTTCTAGAAATCTTTCTAGAAAAGAGTATGTTTCTCCTTAATTGAAACAGGGACAAACGCAGGAGGTTTCTTTGTCAGGTGTTATACAAATCAGGTGAGATGGTCACCACAGTCCCTTCTGATTCTGATGCTTCTGAATCTATTATAGCAGTTGTATTCTGTGGGTGTATTTGTTGCTTGCTCTGATTGCAATAGGGGATTCACACCTACCTGCTGGTCAGTCAGTGCTGTTTGTCTGCATCCAGTAGCAATTCCCTTCCTGACAGCCTCTTTTCCGTCTTCATGCTGTAGCCAGAAGCAGCAGTCTGCTTCATCGCCTTCCCTCTTGCTTTCCACGAGGTTCAAACTCTCACAGGCCACTCCTGGCTCCCCACCGCTCCGTTCCTGTGCTGGTGTCCCCAAGTCTCCACACCCCTCCAACCCTATTCCTACTGTTCAGTCACAAGACATGTCTCTGGAAGAAGACCCCACAGAGGTCTGGGAAGATGCCTGTGTCTCTCCAGCTGCAGAGAGCAGCTCTGTAGCTGCCTCAGACTTGAGTCACGGGCGCTTCGGGGGCGGCTCAAGGCAACTTTTGAGCAGGTAAAGCAACTCCCGTGACGATCAACTTGCCCACGTCATGCTCCAGGTTTATGGGAGAGTGGGGAAGGGACCCAGTGCAGACTCCCGTGTCATGCAGCGGCATTCACACTCTTGCAGCGTTTTTGGTGGGCTGGTCAGGTTTTCCCCGAGGAGCGAAGCGCCCGGCTTTTCGTGCTGCCCACACTTCCCCCTGCTGGTCGCAGAGGGCTGGGCGCTCGCAGCAGCCTGCCCCGTCTCTGACTCCATCTCTAAATTCTGAGGGTAAAATACCGCAAAAGATCACAACGGCATCTGCTCCGATGCCTTGGAGGTATGTGGGATTAAATATACCTCACCCATGTGTTTCGACAGGGCATGAGTTTCAGCCCGGATGAGGGGAACAATGGAGAGTGCCTCTTTCCAGTTTATGCTACAAATTAAAAATGCCCATGTAAACACAGGCACCTGAGCCAAGGCAGTCTCTACCTGCAAATGCCGCGGTAGGAAAGACTCAACAGCACCAAAGGAGGACCACTGGGCACGTGTGTGAACAGGAATATCATTAACGCCTTGCATGACTCATAGCTGGAAGTGCAATCCCATTACCTGTGCCCTCTGACAGGACGGTGATAACCCCAGCACAAAGAGATCACTAAAAATTAACTTATTAGTATTGTTGTTGTTGTTGTTCCTAAGAAGCCAGATAGACGTCTCAAAGAAATGGCCTGTGCCCTCCTGACAGCCACCCTCTGAAGACAGGACTTTTCTGCTGAAGATAGGGATTAAGGAGAAAAATGAGTGAAGATTTCCATTTCTGAGATAGCTGGTAATAATTAACATGCAGCTAATGGAGGGGCATGTTAGTTGGGCTTTCCAGGGAATGTATTCTAGCTGTGAGAGGATAGAAAAATTCCAGAGTGAAATGCAACTGGCCTTGCACTTCATATTTCTTGTGCTCCCCAGATCCCATCAGGCCATTAGAAGGCCTGACCCTGAGCACACTGAAGCTACTCTGAGCATTTTCTTTGTGTGTAGGGGATTTTGTGGCAAGGCTGCTAAACTCCAATGATGAAAAAGAGGATTATACTCCAGTTGTTGAAGGCTGAGGCTCAAGAGACCCATGGGATACCTCCATCTCTCTGGCAATATCTTTTTGCCAAAATGAGACTATAATTCTTGCTGAAGTTCCCTCTTTGCCCCAACCTACTCCCTCTTTCAGAATTTGGTTCATGAGGAAAAATGCATCTCAGGTTTTTGAACGAAAGGACCCTGATATGCCTACCAACACAACAGGCCAGTGTGTGAGCTGTTCTGTGGGTGGCACATCACCACAAACCACTTTGAATAAAGGAGTAAGGGAGCACAGACCTTGCTGTAAAAGGGACAGAACAGCCCCACCAGCAATAGGTTAAACTTTTAGTATACCTCTGGCCTATCTGGTAAGGAATCCAGCACTGATTTCCTCTGTGGCAGGACATTTCTCACACTGTTAACCCACGAATCACTACCAGTTTTCAAGCAGGGAAGTGAAGAGCAACTTTTCCCAACAACTGGGACTAGGCACATTTATATACAAAGAGTAAAAAGCACCATCAGTTTGTGTTATTGTTTACTATTGTGTATGCAGCAGGAATAGCTCAAGTGTAAGAAAAAACAGTCATACAAACATATAGATTGTAGGGTATTTATGAGTGAGGAAGGACAGGTAAGGTGGTGTGGGAAGAAAAGAAAAATTTTGCCCAAGGCAGTTGAGAGATTGAGGAAGACATGAATTTGAACAAGAAAGTTTTGAACACCAGATGATCTCCAAAGAACATTAGTATTTCTCCTCTCCTTCATAAACACAGAACAGGGGGAGGGGAAAAAACATGCTGAAATCTCAACTCACGTTAGAGCATATAAAAAAAAAAAGTCGCACTCCATGCAATTACTTGCAGCTCTATAGAGGCAAAGACTCACATGGGAGAGGGGACTGAAGGTCCATTAGTAATCACAAACCCCAATCTCCTGTAATTACCATCCAACTTTTAAACAAAATCTCTTCACAATTTGCCAACCATAACCATAACTCTATTGTCTTCACTCCTGGCTCCCTTGGCTCACAGTTGCAAGACCACTCATTCAGAACGCCAGGTTATAATTGTGATAGCTGGTGGAGACAAAGTCCACCAGGAAAAGATAAATATTGTTCTATGAAGATCACCAACCAAATCTACTCAAATTCCAAAAGACAAGAATCATTAATAATTTCCTGCTCAAACTGGCCAGCCCTGGCCTCTCCTGCAACCTCTTGTTCCCATGCAGCTAACATTTTTGAATAATAATTTTTTTTAAATTACCCAAAACTAAAGCAGTTTTCCCCTGGGTAAAACTTCTGTCCCTAATTTAGCCAATGTTGGCTTTAAGCCATCACACTTTTTTCTTCTCTAGTGGGTCATACAGTGCATTTGGAGAAATGCAGCCATATCTGAAATGCTCACAACACTTTATTTTAAGCAAAACTCAGTTTCCATCCACCTCCAAAAGACATAAGAATTCCAGTAAGTAAAAGCTACCCATTCATCTTAACAGAGTGAAAACTTTTTCAGATATCCCTGAAGAACAAAATAACAGCAAATGAATTTTGAAGTAAATTCTGTCTTTTAAGGGCTGATTAAACACTTTGACTGCAAATATGCAGAATCATTCTCTGGAAAATGTTATCTACCGGTGGACTCTAGCACATTCAGACTCTCTCTCACACTCCAATAGCTGGAAGTTTATAACTCTGGTGTTATTTTCAAGCATTTTCAAGGCCCTTTTGGTTTGGTGATATATTCTCTTCAGTTAGAGAAAATAATTTGCAAGAGCTGCTTTCTGGCTCTTCTGGTTCAGCAGAGCAGCTGCAGAAGTGATTTTCCTCCTAAGAAGACCTGTAAACTCTCTGCATCCCAGAACAGGGAAAACAGGACTAGTCGTTACTAGACCAGCATTGTATCATGGTCTGCGAAATGTCTGTAGCCATGACCACTCCTTATGTCAGAGCTGAGCTGCCTGTGCTTGCCTTGTGCTTCTTACTCTCAAAACTCCCACCCAGGGCATTTCCCTCTGTGCTATCCCCAGAGGAGCCATCCAGCTATGAGAGACAAAGCTGGTCCTGCTCACCAGAAATGTGGCATTTTGCTTATTGCCATGCACCAGGGAGAACTGGGAACCAGATCCAAGGGAGGACTTGTGCAGTGGGCATTGGAGGTCAGTAAGTTATCGCTTTATTTGTAAACATGAGAAAACTTCATCTGGAGTCAATAAAAACACAGAGTCCCATGGGGCCATTTTCCTGGGTCAAAAGCAATAAATTCAAAGAGCTCATCCTTACAGAGAAGGGAAATTGGCAAAGAACAGCGGCATAATAATATGTTACATTGTATGTCTACAGGCCCTTTGATCCCTGGATATTTACAAATATTAATGAGTAATGCTTCTCAAGCACCTTTCTGGAAGGTATCATTAGACCATTTTCCAGATGCGGAAACCCACAGGAGAAAGAAGTGATCCTTCCATAGCTACACAGAGCGTCTGTGACACAGCCAGAAGCAGAAACCAGATATTCTTGCTTCCAGTCCTTTGTTTTTAATTATAGCAACATTCTTCCTCTCATATTTTATGCTGTATTTTATAACAAGTCATATATGAATACACCTATGTAGGACATTGGTTGCTGGTTTATTTTCCACCAGTCACACTGGTATTTTACTCCTTGCACTAAATGAATTTTAACTGACTCTATTACAGCAGAAAACTCAGTAATAAATATATACTATGGTCACACAGAGGGAGTTGCTCACACAATATGGTAATTGCCTTTACAAGAAGCAACAGGACACTGAAAATTTAAGAACAGATGCATCTTTAATGTTGAAGAAGGACATTTTAAGAAAAGAACAAGAAAAATGCATCTATGCATGTAAGTGAACACCAAATAATGTGTTGTGCTGTCTTGGCCAAGTTTAGCAACTCTAAAGCTGCAGCATCTAAGGGACCAAATTTAAAGAGACATAATTCAGTGTCTATTGGTTTGATGGAAGAGTAGGGGTAGAAAAGAAAGAAATTCAAAAATCATCAAGTATTCTCAAGTATGTGAGAAAACAGCTATCTGTAGGCTCCTTTGTTCCTGGGGATCTGATAAAAAAAAGCTGTCTTCTTTGGTGACACCCCACGTAGGATTGCTTTTTTGCCCTGTTGTGGAAAAACAGGACAGTTGTCACTGGATGACTTAAGCCATAGTGGCTCTGTGTTCCTTTTGAGCACCAATGCATTTTATTTTCTTTTAATTCTTTTCCTTTATAATCTTTTTCTTTTTTTCCTCTCTTTGTTTTTTTTCCCCAAAATGTTCAGATCCTTTGCATATAATAGCTCATGTTTTAAAGCCAGAATACTATCATAGACTTCAGGCTAATAGGATAACTTCATTTACATACAGGGCCAGTACTTACTAGCTTATTCCTACAAACCGTATCAAAACATTCAGATCCTCCTGTCTCCTCCCTTTGAAATCTATAAATTCTTCCCACCAAATCCATAGATAAGGGGATGAGCCAGGCCTCTGCATTGATTCTGATCCTTACTGGCCTTGAAGTGGTGTGGAAATTTGATCACTTTATTATTTTCTCCCTGGATTTCTCTTCAGCCTCACTCTTCTCTGCACTCACCCTTCATTCGGGTGTTTGTCCTTTCAAGAAAATGAAGTGATTGCTCTAAATTTTACCAGGGGACATTTTGCTGGTGGGATAAACCTGTCCAGATGTTGGCATTTACATCAGAGCTAGACGTCTAGACACACTTTAACAGTCAGCAGATAGAAACAGGCATTCTGGGACATGCGTAATCTCATTTTAAGGTAGATGTTGAAAAGTGCTCAGATGAACCAAGTCCTGTAAGTGCCTATCTCTCTCCATTGGCTATAAAGATTGCCTGGAGCAGGAGCTCAAACATAAACATCAAAAGTTAAGGGAGATGAAAGTATATGATCCTCAACGTGCCTAATACAAAGGCACTTCAATAGTCACTGGGCTTTGCGTCTTTGTAGTGCATGAAGTAATATCTATGTGTTTTCCATGATGTGATCAAGTAGCAATAGCAAAGAAGAAAGAGTATTTTCTATGAAGGAATCACAACCCTTTAGTCCTTTTTTGAGGTGTCTGCTCATATGCCTGAAGACAGCCTGAGGCTTAAGCCTCAGCCTCAAATCTAGGAACTTCAGTTTGAGTATTTCTGCTGCCATCAGTGGAACCAAGTTGCCTTGTCTCAGAAAGAGGAAGAATGACTTTACAGCAGAATTCATTCAAGGGAAGAGCTGCTTGTCTGGCATCACTGAGCAGATGCAGTCTTCCATAATGCCAGCTCGTAAGTCCCCAAAGTAGTGTGAGGCAAAATACTTCATTGTCTCTAAATTTAGATCAAAAAGGTGTATCAACTCAGTCACCTTCATTAGCACAGCATACACCTTGTCACCAGTGAGACCTCATTTTCCCCATTCATGAGAGGAGTCCACACTCAGACTCCCCCAAGAGTAGACATTGCAATTACTACCTGCACTGATGATGTAGACCAGAAACCTCAGATAGCAAGCTTTTAATCAAGCTTGTAATCACAAAATACTCTCATATTTAGACACCAGAGTAATTGTAAAGCTGATGTTATGACAGGTGGTAGAATGAAGCTCAAAAGCCTTGACACCATCCTCTCCAAACCAACCATTTCTTCAGGTTTTTCATACAAGAAGACAGACAAGCTTGAGCAGAGAGGAAAGTTTTTCTGAGTTTCATGCTCCAAGCAACCTTCCTAATAATGTGGACGTGTCAAGGAGATTTTACCCCCTGAATGATCTTCTGCTCTCTAGTATTCAACACTGTTTTAATTTAATTTGTATCAAAGGCCTAGTAGAGTTCAAAAAGCTATCCATGGTCCTAGTTCTTCTTCCTTTCAGACAATCTACTGCTAAGGAGTAATTTCCCTGCGCTCTCTCTTTACATTATGAACTAGGATTGTTTTTTTCAGTTTTGTTTTTCTTGTTCTCTGGGAACACTTAGTGGCAGAAGTGTCTTTGTTTCTTAGAAGTTCATGAGCTCTCGCCATCTGTTTCTCCCATGATGTCACTGCTGTCACTTTTGCCTCATCACTATTTCCACGGCAATCATTCAGAATTGGATGCCTCAAATGCCTGACCTCCACTAGGAATTAACCAGAGCAGAAAGGATGTGAAGAAAAAATAAAAGGATAATGGGAATCAAAACCAAAGAAAAACAATTGCTCAAAAGCTCTGATTGCCTCCAAGTGATTCTTCTGCTAAATTTCTGAATTATAGCCTCGTATTTTAAGAATGTTTTAAACTTGATCGCCAAAGAAAACCTGTTGGAATTTATAGACTTTAAGAGGTAGATATTTAACAATGTTTTCATAGCATTTTAAAAGGAGTGGTATCTTTTAATTTTCATACTCAGACTCCTATAACCTGAAAATCAAGATATGGTGTGAGAACTATTGGCACTTCTTACATCATAAGAAAGAGAAAAGCATGTCAACTTTTAAGTTGATTTCTTTTTCTTCATATTGACACCTAATAGAAATAGGAAAAGAATAGTATCTTTGTTAACAACCCCTCTGTAAATTTAGACAGGAGACATCTGTAGGTTCTGAAACATACATCAAAATCAAGGAAAATGCCAATGCAAAAACTTTGTTGTTTCTTTCTGAGAAACAGCAAACCTTTCCCTCTTCCCACTTTTCTTTCTTGTCCTGATTACACAATGTCAACAAACAAACAAGGCCATAAACCCACTTGTATTTTCACTTGGCAGGGCACCTGTAGCATGAGCTTGCTCTTACATAAAACAGAGCTTTTTAGCCAGTTTTATTGCTCTCTCCAGTATCACGATGCCCACAACATTCCAGCCAGGAGCTCTCCACTGCTTCTGGGGTTGTAACCATGCCAGAAATACCACTGCAAAAAGGAAGGCTTCCTTTCCATACACCAGAAATAATATTTTCCACAGATCCCCAGCTTGCACAGGCTTCTTCCTCAGCCCCCTGCGGTGTCTATCATGATGAAAGCTTTTGAAAGCGCTTTGTACACTAAACTTCCTGGAGCCAACGGGAGGGCTCAGTGTGGCGTTCTGCAATCTGAGCATCCATCTAAGCGGCCATGTTCCTCATGGAGTCCCAGCGCTGCATATGCTGCATATCTGTGCTAGTAATTACTGCAAAGGGGTGCAGCTGAGCCTGATCTCAACACAGCTGAAGCTCAAGCACTGCCAAGAACAGAGTGTGTTCCACACTGTTTTAAGAAGTATGGCTTGTCTTTGTATGCAGGAGCTCTCCTTGTTCTCATTACCTCTCTTGAGTGCCAGAGTCCTTGAGGTAAGCAAGAGACCCTTCTCCCTTTCTCACAGTAAAACTGCTTGCCTCAGTTTGGAACTTCTGTTAGCTAGAAATTATCCCCTCTAGGTCTTTGTCTGCAACCTGGTACATCCAGAGCATATATCCATATATGTCTATCCAATGATCTCCAGAAGGAATATTCCCTTTTTGATTTGGAAACAGCTCTCACTTTATCCCCAGTTTCATTTTCAGGTTGTTTCATTGGTCTTTGGCTTTATTCTCTCACTATCCCAGAAGGAGATTCCTATTCTCTCCATCTCATATTTGGAGATGGAGATGAATGAGTACAAAGTTTTCTTATGGGTTATGTGTCTGTCTTGTTAGTAGCATACCTATCTTGGTGCATCAGGACAGAGAGGAACGGATGGTTCTTTTTGTTTAGTGAGGGAGAGAGGCTGTGCTGGAACAACTTTTGTGCTTGGTGGTTGGCTGGTCAAGCAGAGATAAGGAGGATGCATTATCACTGTATAGTCATCATAACCCCTCCAGGTGGCCCTTCCCAGGCGTCCCATGTTCCCCTTGTACAATTTCCAGCAAGACGCCCATCAGTGCCACCCTCTTCTTCAGACATTCCATGAGCGTAACTGATCTTTTTCAGTAGTTATGGATGACCACACAAGTTCTGAAGGCTGAATCAAAGATGGCCTCAGTAATCTCCAGCTGCATCATCTGTTTCCACATAATCAGACTTTGCTCCTCCTCCATTTCATGCTGTCCCTTCTCCTTGGTTTCAGCTGCCCTTTCCCCCATCAGATATCTCTATATCTCAATTTACCCTGGAAGACCCTCCAGCCATCTCACACCATTCATCCTTACATTCCCCAGCCCTACAAGACTTAAAAGTTTAGGGCACAGATTTTTCCTCGTGCGTGCGAACAGCAGTGGGTGGAGTGGCTGCTGAATTCTTACTGGATCTGCAATATGGGCAGTGTGGTCTGTATGCACTTAAAAACAAAATCTTGAGGGAAATTCTGGAGCCAAGCTAAAATGTCAGAATTTTGCTCAAAAGGCCAATAGATCTGCAGTTGAGAAAATGAATCACTGGCACCAAACAAGATAAGCAGGAGATGAGGAAAGTTAGGCTGTTTGCCTAGAAGCCCTCCATACTAATCCCAGCCTCTGACTTTGTGACCTGACAGAGGGACTCTTAATTTGCCTCTAGATGAGGAGGCCGCTTCAGGAGGAGAAGTGAGGAAGCGAGAGTTTCGGGTTTTTGCTTCACCTAGCCTGGCAATGGCCATTTCACTCACAACTTCACTGACCCAAGTCTGTCTCATCAAAAGAAACCAGAGTTCAGTATCTATTCTGGGAAATACAGATGGGAGTGAAGTGAAGGAGGGGGGAGACCCGTTTCCATGGTTTCAAGCTCTTTCTTTCTCAATGTTGCTTCCCTCCTGTTACACAGATAATTTCTCCAGTTTCGAGGCTCAGGCCCAGCTCTGCCTCCTGCGGAAAGGCAGGGTCTTTCACACTTTGGCAAGGTGTTCACTGAGAGACATTGCAAGGAAGCCAGTGGTCTGCTACGGCTCATGTCAGAGCAGGCTCTACCATGTGTTGCACCCCAACTTTCACTGAGTTTTCACATTGGTGTTGTCCCACTGCAACTTCCTCTTTCTCTTCAAGATGACCCTCATACAACTGAAATCTAGCTGGATGTCTCCCTTGGCTGCTCTGAACCATGGGGATACCTTTAGGATAAGCTATAACCCTCCTCTGTCTTTCTTTCCCCAGGACAGGGGACTTACTAAGTCCCACTATTTCCCTCTCTTAGCCTCGCTGAAAGGATGCCCCAGCAACCCCATTTTTTCAAGGACATTTTTTCTAACTCCCTTAAAGGCTGCATCCAAGTAGGTCCTGCTAGTGGCATGTAGGGTGTCCTTCTGGCAGGGGATGAGCTCAGCCCACTCCCCACTCCAGTGTTCTCCCTCCCTACTGGCCTGCAGCAAAACCTCCTGGCTCTTTCCCCCTCAGCACTCCCTCATTCTTCCCTCTGCTCAAGCCCCTTTCCCAGAAGATCCTCCCCCAAGACCAGAGGCAGAAGCTGGAAGCTCTGTAAAGGAAAAGAGACAGCTGAGAGAGATCTGTTGTATTGCCCTGAGCTGGGGCTGAATTTTCCTGGAAACACCTCCAGCCTGCTTTTTCTAGGAAGAAATTAATGTAGAGAAGCCTAGAATTGTGCTCATGGCTACAAGTCCAAACACAAGAAAAGTGAAAAAGGGACTAAAAAGATAGCTACCTTATCATTAAAATATGAAAGTGATTAAGCTTATCTTCTTCTTAGGAAATAGGGAAAAAGCAAAGCAGCAGTGTAAGGGGCCTGCAGTTGAACAAGCTTTGTTTGTAGGATAAGTGGCTTTTATTCCTGGTGAGGAGACCTAAGCTGTGTTTACAAATAATGCTGACGGTCCATCCCTGACTGTGCTCCAAAAATGCAGCATCCCTACTCCTAGATTGCCTCAGCACTGCATCCCCAGAGGCAGGGAGAAACAATAAATCAAGAGTAGCAATCCAAAACATGACACAACTTTTGAGCAATATTTTCTTGTGCCTTGTGGTATGTAGAGGGCTTGCTGTCTCCATATCCCACTAGCAATTGCTCTGGTAACAAAAATATTATTGTCTACATTGTCATGGACAATACAGACCCCTCAGGCTCATTGTTTTAGTGTCGGGATTTAACTCAAGTATCCTTACCACGCCTCTGCCTCTAAATGCTCTGATTCAGTGACTTGGCTGTCGGGTGGTGAGTCACTCCCTTCCATCTGCTGCTTGGGTCAGCCCTGCAGGTGGGACAGATGTGATGTGAAGGCCTCGGGCTGGCCTGCAGGACAATGGCCAGTTACACCCCTGCGGAAAACAGTGCTTCAGAGCCCTTTGGATTAGAGTACTTGTGAGGTGACCAGTGTGTCTCCTTCGCACTCTTGCCCAACCTGTGGTTCTGCTCCTATGGACTCCACCTCACATCCATGAGTTCCCAGGTTCTGTGTCTTCTGAACCCTAGAGGGTACTAGAGAGCAGTATTCAGCTTTCTGAGGAGCTGGACACTTGCCTGTGGTCCTAGAGGTGTCTTCTGTGAAACTAGGAAGCAGCCCTATGTACCTTGGAGGCACCAGGGCCTGCACATCCCTCTCACTCACCAGTGCTCCTTGAAGGAACCCAAGCAGGGACCAGTCAGTGTAGGGAACATGCAAAGCCTGGCAAAGGATGTATTTCCCTCTGGAGTTTCAAGATAGGTGTGTCTGGGCCCCATATGAGGATAAAAGGATGCTAATGCATGCACCTTTCAGCACCATTCTAATAACCAGGGGTCCCTTTGTTACCGACACCTCTGCTTTACCAGATACATTGCTCTGATATTGTGGTGATGGGGACCAAACAAGAAAGACACAAGTAGACCAAGCAAACCTGTACCACGTTATTGCAGCCCTCCGAGCAGTGACAGCACATATTCCAGCACACAGTGTGAGCACATACCCTGCCCTGCCTGGAATTGTAATGCAGAATGGGATCATCCTGAGCCCATCCCATCTAGGCACTCATCCAAGTTTTAAATGTTCTGCAAGTTCAGACACAAGAGAAACATTTCTGCCCTTTCTGTTTTGCCCCACTATGACAGCAGAAGAACAGCAGAGACTGAGTAGGAAGTAAGTCAAGCAGACCCCACCAAATGATGTTTTTGAGCATAATGACCAGTCTTGGTGACTTGTTTCTGCCTCCTGGACCATGCAGAGTCCTGATATCAGTAAAGCCCTTTTGCTTCTGGAGGCAGAAGCATCTCTCATTCCTGATAAGCCAGGGTGACAGATGTTAGCAGTACTGTGGAGCATGCTGGCCATTTGCCAGCTTCTTGAGTTTGGCATGTTAATTACACCTGAGCATAGAGAAGATTTGAATCAAATCTAACCATTCACAGTTATAACTTTCTACTTGGGCAGCAAAAGCATGCAGAATTTCACAAAGCGTGGGTTAAAACAAAAATATGCTTTCATAGCAGCAGGAAAAAACCTAAACAACTTTCTAAAGAACCAAAGAGTCACTGGCAAAACCTCATTCCCATCTTAGACTGCTAACAAAGGGTTCAGCTTCAAGATAGAAATGGATCTGTTGCTGAACAGCTCTAAACAGTTCAAAAAAGTGATCTTGATGTTCCCTATGCCATTCAGCAGAACTATGCTGTCACCTTGGTATTGCCTGAGACTTTGAAAGAAAAATGAGACATTACTATGCAGAAGTAATTTTTTAAAAAGTCACAGTGGCTTTTTTGTCATCTTGCAAGCAAGAAAAGAAATAACTCATCCTTTGGCCCTGAAATTTGAAAATGCAATATAAAGGACAACTTCAGTGCTTGTAAAAAACCAGATCATAATATGCCTTGCCATCTTCAGGTGTTTTGTTCTTCCATCATTATAAAACAACAAATTGTACCAAAAATCTATGAAGCTCCTGGTAATCTTCGACTGTGCTATTAGCCTACAAAAAGTATAAGACTGCCATGATCAGCTCTCTGCTATCTGACAGACTTCATTGTGTGAGCAGCCATTGAGGATTTACTCACATCCATCACCTAAAGTACCTGTTTGTGGTCACCTGGATGAATTCGGTCTGCACCTGCACAGCTCAAGGGAGAACCTGCCAGGAAGCGGTCTAAACCCCAGCAAGCTCCCCAAGTTATGCTTAATAGAGCCATCCCCACCCACTTCACAGAATCACGAAATCACAGAATTGTTAAGGCTGGAGGATACCCTCAAGATCATCTGGTCCAACCATCAACCCAGCACTGCCATTATCACCCCTAAACCATATCCCCAAACACAACATCCTGACACCTCCTGAACACTTCCAGGGATGTTGACTACACCCCCTCCCTGGGCAACCTATTTCAATACTTAACTGCTCTGTCAGTGAATTTTTTTCCTAATGTCTAATCTGAACCCCTCCTGACACAACAAAAGGCCATTTCCTTTCATCTTTTTGGTCAAGACACAGTAGAGAAGATCAACCCCAACATCACTGCAACCTTCTTTCAGGTAGTTGTAGTGAAAAATGAGGTCCCCAGACCTTTTTCTCCAGACAAAACAATCCCAGTTCTCTCAACCGCTCCTCACAGGACATGTTTTCTAGACCCTTCACCAGCTTCACTGTCCTTCCTTGGACATGCTAAGGTGCAGAGCACCTGCAGGTCAGCATGCACATGGTCACACAGTCCCTGAAACCACACCATGCTGAGGAAAGCCAAGTGGCCCAGTGGTTCTAAGTGCAGGCTTAGGCCCAGACACAAATTTAGGGGACACATACCTTATGAGACCATAGGAAAGGCAGCAGCTACCTTGACAGCACCAATCAAAGCTCAGGTTTCTGGCAAGCTTTTAAAATTACCAGTCCTCCTGCACTAGCACTGAGATGAAAGCATATTTAGAAGATACTTATCGCACTTTAGGTTCAGTTATCACTCCATAAAGAAAATAAATGTTTTGGACATGAACACAGTCAGTTATTTGGCTTTTGCTATGCATACACAGGGAAACTTCCTAGTAACTTCTTGCACTGTCATCAAATACCAGAAATTTGTTCCTTTCCCCCAAAATAGGCTCAGGCTTGAATTTTCCATTCATAGGCTTTGAACTTGATTCAGGGTAACATTGTTTTAGCTAAGGTTCATAGCCCCTTAAGGCCATAGAGGACTAGCCAGAACATCTCATCTAACCTCATGCTACCCCCAGGCCACAGACTTCAGCAGTTCAAGAGCTACACTTGCATTCAGCAAATCTCTGCTAGCAGTACCAGGAAGATCTCCAAGATTTTGGGATTTTTTTTTTTTTTTTTTGGTAAAGGGAAGGTTAGATATTTATTAGGTGGGGTTTTTTCTAATGCAGCTTTGATAGAAGAAGCCACACAAAAACAGAACTATGGTAAAAATCTCCATCACTCCAGTCCTTACACCCTATCTGGGTGAGGACAGGCCAGACCATTTCCAGTTGTTCTTCTGGGTCTCAATACAGGGCTTGGGATGAGGCTTCTCAAGCCAGTGATTCTGCCATTTCTGGAACACTTCCCTGTCTCCTGCCCCCACTCTGTCTCAAGTCCCCACTGTTTCTACCACATCCTTTCCCACTGGTGAACCCACAAGCAAAAATGACACCTGAAAAAAATTTCTGGAGGTCAGTTATCCAGTCCTAATAAAAAAGTCTGAAATTTTCTTGTAATTGCAACCAAGAGGCTGTGTTGTAAAAACTGAGCTCATTCATAAAGAGAAAAAAAGGGGGAAGCTGTCTAAGAGGAGCAATTCACAGAGCACATCTCTGTCAGCTTTGGTCCTTCAGACCCTGCACAGAACTTTGCTTTGGTACCCTTTTACATAGGGTGTTCCCAGGAAACTTATAGGGGAGAACGAAGAGAAAGGTGAGATGATCTTCTCTGCTAACATGAAGGCATTAAGCAGAAACTACATGAGGATTTATGACATACTTTTTTTCTTGCTTTCACCATCTTCAGAGATTCAAACTGTCTAGCCAGTGTGAATGCTCATGGTCAAATTCCTGTGGGAAATATTCTTGCTGAGTCAAGCTGGCAGAAAAACAGAAATTCTTCTTTGTGGGAAATTCCAGGACCTCTGTTTTCCCTCTAAATTAATCAGAAAAGTCAGAAATAAAATTTCTCTGCAAAATGACATTTCCAAGTGTTTTTCTTGAATATTTGGAAGAAAAGACAGGCCAGTCTGAGTTTTACAAGCCACAGCTCTGTGAGATGTGTGCCAAGTATAAAACCTTTTGGACATTTCTGTCTGTATTTCCAAAAGCCACATCACACTGCAGTAAACAAGTGCAGCCACAGAGACAGTGCTCCTCACAGCATCAGACTGCCCTTCAGAAAGCACAGTGTCTGCAACCTTTCCCTAGCAGGCACACCAGGCTGGGACAAGATCCTCCTCCTTTCCAGGGCCATTTGTTGGGCTGTCTTCTGATAGCTGTGCAAGGTGAAAGTATGTTTACTGTTTACACTGTGAGTACATTCTCCTTCCACTGTCATTTACCTCTCCCACACACTGTGTGTGTTCCAGTGACGTGCAAAGGAAGCTACAGCTGACAAAGGAAAGGGACAGGCTCTTAAGATCTCCCCAGAGCCTTGAAACAAAGGCTATTACAAGGAACTATCTGTGCTTCTTCCAGTGTAGAGTGCAGGCACACCCACATGGCAGCTCCTGAAGCCTGAATTGTGCCATCCTGGTGCAGCACCAGTGAGGCTTGTAGCAGGGGGGCTCATATAGCACACACTGAACTGAGTTCATGAGGCTGAGTGAGGAGGACTTCAACCCTACATGCCTTCTCTGCATCAAGAAAAGAGAGTAGTGGTCAGCAGCAGATGGCTTCATGAGGTGGTGCTCAAAGGATAGGCCCTTTTCTGCACAGTAGGACATGGAACCACAGCCTCCAAAGCCCAGGCTGGAACAGGGGTGGGAAGAGGGACAGGAATAGACCAAGATCTGATGCTGGTCTTGTGTGCCAGAGCTGCACACTTTCTCTAAATCAGGCCAGAATCAAGCAGAGATTCTATTAAGACAGTCCCAGGACAAAGTCTCTCAAAGCGCTCAGACATCAGGGACAAAAGATGGTTTAATAGAAGTAGGATGAAAGAATTGTTCTGTTAAATCCAACCAGCACCTCCTGCTTCCAGACTGCTCTGTGGCATATTTGTAACAGCAGCATGCCGGGGAGACTGCAAATGCCGGCATTAAGAGTTACACCATGAGATACAGGAGAATTTCAGTTAGTTTAGGCAGTGAATTTACCGAGGACTGACTGGAACACAAAGGAAGTGGTGTGTGTGGGCTCTTCACTGGCAGGCAGCAACAAAAAGCGTAACAAATCACTGCAAACTCTTAACGGGAATTAGTAGCCAGAAGAGCTGCAAGGCATATACATGGAGTACATGAAAAACAAGAAGCGGAGCCTAGGAAACCAAGTAACTGGATTATTTCTTCTTGAGCTGGAGTATGAAGTACCTGTCTTGCAAAGGTGCTGTATCATTCATCATTCATCTTCAACGGCCATAAGAGGAAACAATACATCAACAAGAAGGGATTTCTAATTGTAGATACTGCTGTCAAGGTGCTGTAGGGTTGTAAACACAAGCCCTGATTCTACTATGGGTTTTTCACAGGTGCCGTCCCTTCCTTTCCCTCCAGATGTGGTTAACTCAGCTGTGCACTCATAAACTGCTCTTTACAGGACCAGGGCCAGAGTTTTACCAGCAAATTCAGTTTTGGGGAGTGACTTCTAGTGAGGTTTAAAAGATCTGGAAGAGAAGAGGTGTGAAACTTCCAAAAAAGCTTCGTCATTCACACTAATTCCTTCAGACAGCAGAATCAAAGGCCAAGTGACCTGATCACATCCCTCCTCCTTCCTTCTTCACAGATCAGGAAACAGCAACAGCAGCATGCCACAGTGGTAAGAGTGACCTGTGGTTGCAGAGTTACGAGGAGTAATGAATTCCCAGGAAGCTTTCATAGAGCCATTGTTAAGAGGTTTTTAGGGACAATATCCTACCAAAACTGAGGGACTACAAAGAGAATAAAAGGAGGAGGAATATACTAGAGTAACAGTCATGTGGTGCAGAGGGCTAACACCAGCCTAATCTGACATTTTAGCTCCCGTTGAATACATGTAGAGTACTTTGGGCATCAGTGAGATGCCAATGGACTCCAGCCTGGTGTTACTTTCTTTGCATACGAGAGAATTCCCACAAACAAAAAACAGACTGTTATAAAAAATTTCCTAGCTCCACTACAAAACCCTAGAGGGGAGAAAAAATGAAAAATAGTAGAACTGGCAGCATATTGTGAGATTTTCCCCAGTTCTTCTATTGCAAGAGCCAACATTTAGGATCACCAGGGCTTATGCCAGCAAGTGTTCATCCCCATGATGGAGTTAACTCATGTAGCTTACTGTCCAGCCTCCCTCTCCATTAGCTGATTTTGCAGAAGAGCAGCTGTGCCTTACTGACTCATCTCCATGCTTTGGGGGGCTTATCCCACAGTCTCGTATGCTGTGCAGGAAATGGCATGGCTCTACAAACCCTTTCGCAGAGGACTGGGAGGAGAGGCGTCTGTCTGACCCAGAGAAGAGAGCCCCTGGAGGACTTGGCAGCACAAGAGAGGGGGTAGCTGCAACTGCATTGCAGAGTAGTTATGTCAGCAGCCTTGGGGTTGCACTCTAGCCTATCTCCTTGGCTGGCCAGCCAGCTTGAGTCAAAAAGCATCTTCAGTTTATAGGGATGTGGGTGTGGATAAGACACAAGTTACCAGCAACAATGGAGTTATAATCTCATTAACTCTGCAGTGAACACCCACGCTAAGTGGAGAGGCCAGGGAGGCAGGATGAATCCAAAAGAGGAATAGGGCAGTCAGGCTTGTAGTACTGGTCCAGTGGTAACCTTCCCACTCTTTCCCTTCACCCCATACACCCAGTGATCTCATTGCCAACTGCGCAAAGTGAGGGTACAGCATGGTTTTCCTGCCAATGTTCAGGACACAGGATTGCAGCGGCAGCACCCCTTCCCCCCCGCCTGTATTGCAGCCACTCATCCCTCCTCCACCCTGAGACCCCGCAGCTGGGCCCAGAGCACACAGCCAGAAATGGAAGTTGTCAGCGCAATCACTGTTGGTTTCACAACCTCCCATTACTGCAGCTTTACAGTTTATTTGCTCTGTGTGCCTACAAATGTGGACACATGCTCTGTTCCTGTGGATATCCATGCATCTGTGTGTCACACTACCCACCTCCTAAAGTAGAGGGGCATGTCAGCCTGTGAAAAGGTGATATCCATGGTTTGGCTGCTGCACATTTTGTGGTCACTCTGTGTATCAGATGGGCATGGGAAATTCCTGCCAGGCTCTGGCAACAAGTTCCTCTCTTGGCTAATTTTTAATGGCAGAGGTTTTGTAATCACCATCCGAGCCTGAGGAGCAGAAATTCCTGAGGGGTAATTGGCTTTGTCGGTCTGTTGGGTGCACTCAGCCTTGATCTCTTCAATTACTGTACGCATGTACCTACTCTCACACTGACACGCTGGTGAGGACAAGCCTGCCGGCTCCATGGATGGGTGCGTGTCTTCAAGCAGTGCAACCGCCCTGGCAGCTAATGCAGTGCACGAGGTACAGGGCAAGGTTAGCAAGAACCAACTCTAATCTCAGCTTAGTGGGAGACACTTCAAGAAAAAGATCATTGAGGAGACAGGACCTGTGGGGACAAATGAAGTGGGCCTCCAGTTGGTCCTGTTCTACCACTTGACTCCCAGGTTGCTGACCACAAGCTTCTTCACCTGCTACCTCACATGGCACCTCATTCTCATTACCAGCGAAGAAAACATTCCCAACGGAGACTCAGCTTCAACCAGCAAAAAGTCTGCACATGCCAGGGTGGCTTATTTTGGATGAATTTTCTGCCAGCAGAGCAGCACATTATCTTAAGACCCTTGCCAGCATTACTGTATTGATGGGAGGGACAGGATGACTTTTCCTTCCCTTAATTAACGGGGTTATGCAAGAAAAAAATTGTTGGGAATGGACAAGGCTGATGACCCCTTAATGCTGCCTCATCAGCACACAGCATTTAAAGGACGTGTATGACACTGAAGCATGTTTTGAAGCCCTTCTGGGGGGCCCAAGAGGATTACACATAGACACAATATTCAGGCCTAACATCTGTTATATCAGATTATACTATGGGGTCTCAGGCACGACAAAGGAGTCAGGACGTGTGCACAATCCTCCTCATGCACAATCTTCCTCATTCACCCCCATGTCTTCATCATGGTTTAAGCACTACATTTCTCCACATCACCTCCAGTCCACCTCTGTCCCACTGATCTCATGTGCTGTTCCCATCCTGCTCCATTCTCCTCACCACCTCCCAACAGCAAACTCTCTGCTACTGCCTTTCCTCCTCCACCTCTCAGGCCTGTCACCCATTCCCGGATCACCCCACAAGCTGCTGCCCCTATGGCAGTGGCCAGCAGGTTGTTCTCCAGCTCCACAGTCCTGGAGTTCACCACAGGCAACTTTCACTCCCTCATCTCCTCTAATTGCGGTCAGCACCTCTCCGGGCTGGGGGAACTCGTAAATACCACGGTCTTGTGAGGGAGTCTTCAATCCAGTAATTGACTACACTTTCCAGATGCACTTCCAGCAAAAAATTAAAAAGCAATGTGACCCTTGTCGAGGGTGCAGGCACCCCCTGCAATGCAAATACCCTCTCCCAGGAAAGCCCTGTCCTTACAGACCTGGGGCTGGCTGGGCTGGCAGGAGCCACAGTGACTGGAGCCACCGGGGGGGCTGAGGGGCCATAAATCAGGCCTCTGCCGGCCCCCGCTCTCCCCCAGGCCCTTATCAGCGCCACTTAGCATGGTGGACGCTACAGGAGGGATGTGAGCAGGGCCGCCAGTGGAGATAAGGGCCCCACTGGGGCAGGCCCTGCTCCACTGGGAGCCTCCAGACCCTGCAGGCACATGGGCTGGCCGGCAGTGCCCGCCTGCTCCTGTGGGGCAGCAGGCCTGGCACAGGGGTCTCCTCTTCCTCCCTGCTCCCAGCCCCATCTCCTGACAGCACTGGGGCCTGCAGCCTGAGTGTCCAGCTCAGCCTGCCCCCAGCAGACCCGGCGCCTTAACCTAGGCAGGCTGTCACTTCCCTCTCCTTGTACCCTCATCCCCTCTCCCCTTTGTCACATGAGAAACAGGCTTAATGAAGAGGCTTAATGAAAAATAAACAGGCTGGGAGCTTTACACTTGGGGAGCGAAACAGCCACTGGCTGACAGGGTGCACCAGTGCCAAGGCACCCTTTCCCAGCCTTGGCCATGGGAGTCACACCAAGTATCAGAGGACCTGTCTTGCTGGGGGCCATTCTGGCTGCAAAACCCTTTCCTTCAGCACCCAAGCAGTGCTATCACTTTCCAAATGAGCATCTGCACCCTCCAGCAATGCTGTGATGGGAAAGGAGGTGCAGCAGAGCGTTTCTCCTGCTGCAGGTCTGATTCTTGGCTCAGACTCCAAAAAACGTGGCACCATGTGGCAGAACTGACACCTTGCTGGGCTTTGCAAGAGGCCAAAGAATTGGGATCAACATGGGATGAAGGACAAAGAGGTGCAGGGGCAGAGTTCAGTCAGGGAAGGGTTGGGGAAGACAGAGGTCCTCAGCAGAACTGCCAGCAAGAAGCAGGGTCTAGAGCAACTTGGGGCCAAGGGACCAGAGGAGGGAGGCTTTAGGAGGAAAACATGCTGTCTCTGTGCTGGGCTCCTGCACCCCCTGCTCCCCAGCGCAGTGACCTCCAGGGCAGAAATGACAGTCTCCAGCTATAGGGCTCTCAGGCAAGGGAGGGGGGAAATCCAGTCTGAGGGAGGGCATCCTCTAGCACCAGCGTGGAGTGGAGAGGAAAACTGTGTGTGTTGTGGCTCACTCCTGTCCTGACATAGTTGCTGGCTGGGAAGCAGAAGCCAGGGCTGGTGAGGGGAGGTAAGACCAGTGATGGTCCCTGCGGAGCAGGACAGGGCTCCCTGTACTAGGCACAGAGGGAAGTGCCTGTGGAGCACCAGTGATTCACAGCATTGAGGGCAGGCACAGATAAGTGGTTGAAAGGTCTCTCACCCTGCTAATCCTGCTTCCTTTCGATAGCTTTAAATCCATCACTTAAAAATTCCGTTTCTCTGTTAGAGAGCTACGTGGCCTACAGGATGAATGGAGCTCCTCACCCCTGGGGCAGCAGGGAGACTGCAGAAAACAGGGCCAGGAAGGTGCTGGCATGTTAGCATGTAGCTGGGTTATAATTTACATGCATACACCATATGCTTACTCCCATTAGCATCTTGTCTTAGAAGGCACCTAGTCTCCTCTCACCCCTGAAGGAACTGACCTCGTTAGAAAGCACTCAGAAGCCTTCGTGGTTGCCTGCAAAATAGAGGCAGCTACACCTAAACAAAAGCCTTGAACATCAGGCTCAAGCCTTGAACATCAGGCTTGCTGCCCTTTGATGGAGTTAGAAAGATGGCACTTTTCATTGTTGGCAATCTCAGTCTGGTCAATTTCCCTGAGGGGACACAGCACACAAAGACATCCTTGCTGCAGTTTCAGTGACCTCAGGTGGCATGCAATAGGAATCACTTGCATTTGCATATTTAAAAATAACACCTATGAGAGATTGCCCAAGGGTCCAGTGAAGATCAGTTAGCTGGTAGGAGAGAAGTCTTTAACTGTATGGCTAACCCACACAAACTGTGGCCTTGGAGGCAGTTAAAATGGGATTGAGACCATGCTTAAGTACAGTTTTACTATTGTCACTAGCACCGTTCACACAGAGCGTGACAAATACTGTCCTGCTCCTACACTCCTCTAGGAAAGGTGCAACCATTTCAGAAGCTGCAAATAAGTCTCAGAGATAGGTGAGGTCCTCAAGGGTCAAACCAGCAGTCCCAGATACACAGAAGGCCTTTGCCTCTGTGTGGACTTGTCTCCAAGCAGCTTACCCACTCTTCCACCATTCTGGAAGGCCACAGTCTCACACCATCCCCTCCCACCTTTTCCACTGTGTTTTTATCATCTCCACTTAATGAGTGCTGTAAAACCAGCTCCCTGATCTCTGTGGACAGGCCCAGGGTTCCAGGTGGAGAGCTGGGGGTAGGAGGGTTGCTGAGTCTGTATATTCTTCCAGATCTCCCCCCTGCACACTCCCCCACGGAGAAATATCCCTGCTCCTATCAGCAGTTTCGGAGCTGACGTCCTTTGTGACGCAGGTAACATCTTGCAGGGGTAACGAGGAATGATCTCCTCCCGCTGGGCTCCCAGACCCTGCCTGCCCCAGCTGGGGAGACCTCATGCTCATCTCATTGCTGGTGCTCGTGGGATGCTGCTTGGTCACACTGGCTCCCTGAAGGCCAGGCCAGCTGACAAAGTGGAGCAGTGCAGGTTTAGACCCACCCAGAGAACTGCCCTTTGAAATTCTGCTCCCCTGCTCCCAGCAGCCAGCGTTTTCCTTCCTTCAGGCTGTTAAAAGGCCGTACTGTCAAAAGTCCTTGTATGCCCCCTTGATCAGCATTTCCAAGCACTGAAACCAGTACTGCAAATATTAAAAGTGCTGGAGCTCAAGCCTACACTCCCCGACTGGCGCCTCCATCATATTGTCACAAAGAGGATTTGGATCACTTACGGGAGCAATAGACTGTATGCAGTAGTTGCTCCAGGAAAGGAGCAAGACTCTCAAGGAATGGCCTCAAATGGGGCCTCACTATCATGTCAGTGTGTAACTACTGTGGAAAGGTGTTTCCAGAGAACCCACCTCATTCCCTGTCCCGATTTGGCCACATGCGAAGATTTGCAGTAGAAAGAAATCAGGCACTGTCGGACCAGGGCAAAGGGAGTTCAAATAGTGAATGCCTAAAAGCAACGTGCTGAAGTGCTTTCATGCCTTAGTGCTTAGGGTCAAAGCTCTCTGACTAGTTAGGTGCTACATTCCCTCATCAGCCCCAAGCTACTGCCTCAGGTCAAAAGCAACCTCCATCACAGTGAGAGAAGCAGGTTCAGCTGGTCTTTAAATTCCTTCCTTCCTTCCTCAGCATCCCCACTCTTGTCCCTAGAGGCCTTCCCTGTCATGCATTAGCAGCTGCAGGAGGGGACAAGCAGAGGAAGGGACACGAGGTAGAGTTCTGCATATCTCTCCCAGAGGGAATTTCTCACCTCCACTCTGTTCTGCTCAGCTGCCCAGGAGGCAGCCCTGTCGCCAGAGACAGCGTCTGGCTGGCTGTGTTGACGAAGTCACAAGAGATGTGGAGTGCACATGGAGATCAAGGCAGGGCTGACACAGGCTTTAAGCTCATTCCCACTGCTCTGCTCATCAGAGAAAGGAGGTGGGGGTGGGAAGGGGAGAAGACTTGTCTTCTGCACTGTGCCAAGACCCAGGAGCAAACCTGGGCTCCTCTGCTTCCCCAGCCCAGCTGCTCTCAGCCACTCACACTTCCCTGCCTGGTCCCAGAGACAGCACAGGGTTGACAGCTGGAGGCATCACTCCATGACCTTTGCAGAGGGAGCAGAAAATGTTTTCCTCATATTCAAGTAGTGCTGTCAAAAACTGGTGAAAGTTCTTGTGTCAAACACACCAAGGTTTTGCTCCCAGACTTGACAGGGAAGCAAGCTCTTCCATAGAGCATGCTGTCTCCTTCCTACTCTTCTGCTTTCCAGTTGCAGGGTTCCTCATCTGGATGATTCTTCATTCAGATACTTATCTGCTGAGTTTGGCATCAACCGTTGGATCTGAGTGCTCTGCCCACGATCCTGCTGCACCCCTGTTTGTGAAGGATCATGATGATATAAACTGTAACTGCCTGGCAGAGGGGGGCAAGTTCGCATTTGTCTGGCAGTTCTCATGCACACATCTCGACTGATTGCAAGTGCTCATCCATGCCTCTCTTTAGCACGGAGTTCACTTGCCAGGAGGGCTTTGCTCATTTCCACAGGCTGTGAACAGAACCACTGCCAACACCTCCAACAGCAGGAGCAAAGCTGCTTGGAATGCCCCCTCCCTGCATCCTCCCAGACATCCAGGCTCTGTTGCCCCCTACTCACAGCCCCCCAGCTGCTTACACCACCCGCCCCCTCCATGCCCCAATCTGCCCTTGAAGCTCATTTCAGCTAGGTGGGAAACTCAGGCATGTTGGGTGCACTCAAAAAAGCCTCCCTCTTGCACTGCAGCGCTTCCAAGCACTTTGTGCGCTGGCCTCTGGGTGCAGGTGCCTCGTAAGACATCAGGGGAACCTGGTGGGTTCCCAGGACTGAGCACACATCCCCCGCCGTAAATGATTGCTGTCCTTGCCACTTGGGCAGATTGGAATGAGTTAACAATAACAATTCAGTACTGGTGTATCCTTCAGCAGGTATCCTTCCCAGTATAGAAATGTTGCTTTCAAAAAAACACACCTTACCTCTACATGTCTCAATTTCATTGTGAGACTGACAAAATAAAGGCCAGCCTAGCCTGAAATAGCTGCATTTTTAATGGTGCTCGACTCTCACTGAGGACAATAATGAATCCCATCCCCCGAGGGGCAGCAGAAGTGCTGCTGAAAAATCTGGCCCGCAGTGCTGCTGCCGGCAGCCCCAGACATGAAGAAGGACGCCTCACTGGGAGAGAAGAACAAGTAGGACTCCCCTTCCCTGATGCTCTGTCTCCACCTTTGTGTTGCAAAAACAAAGAGGTTTGGGTGTGATCCCGCCCTGTGCCCAGCGGCAGCTTTGGTCGTTGCGTGCACAACGTGCCTGCTCCTGGTGCTGCTCATGGAGGAGGAGGGTGTCTGTGCCATGGGCACGTTCCTCGGCCCCCGAGGCACCATGCTTCTCTCTCTCCAAAGTATACATGCTTGCACCACCTCCCATATGCTGGCAGCGGAACAGTTGCTGGAGACTTTTCCATGCTGCAAGCCAGGTTAGATGAGAAAGGCTGGGCTCTTCCCAAGGTGTCCAACTGCCTCCTAACATGAAATCATGGAGCTGATCGATGCAGATGAGCATGTAGAACAGTGTGTGCTGTCTCAGCCTAATTAAAAGAGCTTATGGTTGACAGCCAAACCTGGATTGACCTCCTCCAGGATCACCCCAAGGAGCAGGGCTCTTCTTCTCTAGCTCTTCTTGTCTCATTTTATTATTTTGACACTTACAGCAATATCCAAGTAAACCCCTCAGGCAAGAAATCAAGGGGCTGCAGTTTTCCTCAGTGGTGAGTGGAAGCCAAGAACAAGGAGAGCCATGTACTAATTTACTTTGCAACCTAGAGTAGCACATACAGGATCAAGGATGCCACCACCAAAAAACAGAGGGAGGGCCACACCTGTATGATGGAGGGCATAAGGTATCAGAAGGAAAAAAGGATCAGAGGAGGAAGAAAAATCCCCTGACGCTACTTACACATGCATGCCCAACTAAAAACTACTGCCAGAGTGAACTGTGAAGACCCCAGGCCAGAAGGAATGGAGCTATAGTGGTGTCTCCATCCAATTTTGCTCCCATGATGAGAAGAGGAGCCTGTGGTAAGCAAGCTGGCAAAGCCTGCCAGAGCCAAGCTATACAGTAACATTAGCTGTCAGAAGCAGAGCCTCTGGGCTATTCAGTCTAGGCTGCCTTTTTTTTTTTCCAAGTCCTACTCTGCTTTTTCCGAACTCCCGACTCTGACAAGCACTCTGAACAGCCTGGTAAATGTGTGCTAAGTTTGGCCTGAAAGCATATAATCCTAATGAGAATAGAAAGACCTGACTCTCTTTGGGAGTGCTTGCTAGACTTCTAAATATCCAGGACTTACCAAGCAGTTTTGAAACACATCCGTGACTTCTGGCCCACTTTCTGATTGCCTCTGAGGAGGGAAGGCTGTGTGCATGCCTGGGAAGTGGCATGGGGGTAGGAGAGGAAAGCAGGGGGTGTTCAGTGGGAGTGGGGTGGGAGACACAGGGGGTTTGCATGCAGTGGTGGGCGGGGAGGGCAGGGAATGAGTCTGTGTGCCAGGAGGGGACCAGGAGGATCAGGAAGGATGGACACAAGTTTTCTTCTTGTTGATGAAAAGTACAGATGGCATGGTGGAGATGAGAGGATGGAAGGGGAAGGGAGAATATCCATTAGAGTCCAAAGGGAAAGACTTGACAGCTAAGAGAGGTGCAGAGCTGGGAAAACAGGACTGGGTATCAAAGGAAGTGTACAGACAGAAAAGACAGCCTGGGAGCACAGATTATCCTGCATGGATACCCACATGCATACTGAGTTGGGACTCCTGATTCTTCATTTGCCCACTTAGTAATAACCCCCTAGACCCTGCAATACTACAAACACCTCTCCCAACGTCAAAGTGCTTCCTAGGGCTGGAGAGGATCCATGAGAGCAGGCTCTCTCATTCAAAACCCTTTTCACCTTATACTGGTTTTGCAGCATATGTCAGAAGGAAGCATGTTTGTGTCTGTTTCATCCTGGACACTGCCACACAGGTATTATTGCAAGCTCAAAGTATCACATGAACTGAAAGCAAGGGGGAAACAAGAGAGTTGGGAATGCAAAACCCAACTGGACAGAAAAGAGCAGAGTCCCTCTTTATATCCCTTCTGTCTTGTCAGATCTAACATTGCCCAAGTCAGGGCTGCACATGGATGTGCTGCTGACAGAGCACCATGCTGGTGAAAGCCTGGTGATATGCCAGGAAGTATGTGTGGCACACTGCTAATGCAGAGAGGGGCTATCACCCTCACAGGCACCATTGGCATTTCAATGCCTGATCACTCGTGGATTTATACACATCTTGCCATCCCATTCTGGAGTGCCTTACATGGAAAGGCAACTGCAATGCATTTATCAGGCTGTGCAGGGATGCTCACCTGCCTGCCACCTGCTTCCTGCTGCTCTGCTACCTTGCTTCATCACTCCCTCCTTGTGAACATCAGCCTTTTCAACATCAGTCAGCAGCAGTCATAGCTGTTACTTAATGACTTGCTCCACAGGAGCTGCTTGCCCAGAAATACAGAGGCAATGGCCTGTCTTCTGCACTCTCCATGGCTGCCAGACTGCATCCCTGGGGAGGCCCCAGCCCCATCACCCACTCTCCACCTCCTGGCAGCAGCGAGGTGGGTGGCAGCATTTCATCCCATGCACAAGCACTGCTGCACTTCAGTGCTCAGAGCTGGCAAGACCAGAGTGTACCATTGGTCTGTACCCCAGGTTGTAACACCCAGCCCTCTGACCAGCCCAAGAGTGCAGAGACACATGCATACACCCTCTCATCCTGGGCCCAAGCAGAGCCTCTGATGCAGATGTGTTCTCCTACCCAGCACTCACAGACAATGGAAATAGTCTCATTAAAAAAGCTGTGGACAGAATGAATCACAGCTTCCCTCAGGCCCCATCTCTGGCCCTTCCCAATGAGATGAGATTGGCAAAAAGAAACCAGCCCATCACCCAGAGCTGCCCACTAGCATTATGCAGCACCAGGGGGAAACACCCTGCTTGCCACTCTGGGACCAGGCTCACCCCAGTAAAGAAGCAGAAAGAAAGAGCACTCTATGGATATGGTAAAAAAGCCCTGGGTCCACACCAGGGCCTGCCAGGGAATAGCAGTCCTGAAGTCACAGGCTGTGCAAGGAGCCGTGAATGTTGAGGGATGCAGGCAACATCGTAGCAGTGAAAGAAAACAGATCTTCACCAAGGGGAGCAGCCAAACGCTTTCCCCAGGAACCGGCAGTGATGACTGTGCCTTGCTCTAGGCTGATCTGCTCTGTCCTAGAGAATGCAAGAACTAGCACCTATTTTACTTGTCTCTCCCAGTTCTAGTTTCAATTGCTTGTAACTTTCCACTTTTGCCACTTGGCCTGACATTTTCCAGGCCAGGCATCTGCCTTAGCCTGTTACAAAAAAAAGAGGAGAAAAAAAAGAAAACAACCCAACAGAAAAGACCCACACACAGCTAGGGATTTTGACCATTTTCAGAGTACCAGAAGGAAAAAAGATTCTTTTGTCCATGCTAAAAAAATCAACATTTACAACTTGTTAACTGAGAATTTTAAGTTTAAAGCAAGAACTAGAAATTAGGCAAGAGAAGCACCTAGCTGCCAAGAATACATCTCTGCTGTCCCCAAGAAAAATAACCCTGATTTTTGATCCAGTTATGAGCTCAATATTCATGTAGAACAGATTTGGCAGAGTTGGCAGCTCCATGCTGCACAGTTTCTGCCCCAAGTTAGTGTGCTGTATGTCCACTCTGCTGTATGGAACTCTAAAGCATCAAACCAAACTGGTCCTACACCAGAACATCTGCATCGCTCTCTGTCAATGTACGTGGGGTAGGGCATGTTGATGGAAATGTTATTTTCTCTGAAGGACATAAACATTTGCCTTGTAAAATCTTGCTGAATCACCCAGTCCCAGTTTCCAAGCATTACCTGAAAATACTTGCCAGGTCTACCCTAACATCATTCACTTCACACACTTTTTGATTTCTGCCATGACCAAGATTGTGTGTCACAAACAGCTCTGGTTTCCTTCCCTAGAGAAGCCAAATTCATGTTCAGCAATCCCAAGACAAATATAAATCAGATAAACACATAGAAAAAGTATAACATGATGGTATTTCTATAATATCTGATCTTCTTATGTCCAGGGAGTTAAATCCTAGATGCAAAGAAAACCTTAATTCCATCACTTTATCATTGGAGAGGTTTGACAATATTTTAACCGCTATTGCTATGTAGGCTCTTATTCTTTAATCTCCGTATTTTCTGAGCTAGTCCTAAGCAGTATTGATCCTGACTCTGAGACTTGGGCCTCTGATTCTTTTACCCTGCATCCAGGGGAGGAACTGGGGGAGAAGCCTCCTCTCTCAGACATGATGCTTTTGGATAGATGTTACAGAGTGGGGAGCACAGGTCACAGATGTCTGCTCCAAAAAGAGTTCTAGAGAGGAAAACTGATTAAAGGAAAGCTGTGGCCCTTTCCACCAAAGGCTACTGAGCTACATCTTCCAGGGTATTTGGAGGTTCAGATTTCCAGATTCAGCTTTCACATCAGCAGTCCAGAAAGCAGAGTAAACCATGGAATTAATGTACATAGTACCTTTCATATCAAGACCTCTGGGCATTTTGTATCAGTTTTACCTCCCAACAGACCAGAGAGACTTGGTAGTAGTTATTATTTTTCCTTTTGCAGAGTAGAAGAGGGACCGCGAATATGAGGTGAATTACCCACAAACAACAAGTAAAGCATATGCAGAGTTATGAGAGGAGCCCAAGTGTTTTGAATCCTTTCTTCCTGCTCTGACTGTGAGCTGGAGTAGCAGATGCCACATACAGATAATAATAACAACACACATTGTTGCCTTCTAGAAATGCTGCACCCTTTAATTTTAGCCAAGACTTTTGTGTACACATCTTCCTTGTTCTGCTATGTATTTAGCCATAGATATGTCTAGCCATGTTGATAGTGATGCACATAGCAAAGGGAGATGGAGGGGAAAAGAATCATGATCCAGAGTGAGGAGTATTCACGGGGTGGGAGATGGAATAGGAGTGTTTTCCTCTTCTCCCATCTTTATTAACACAGAAAGGTTTATAGGAAGAGTAGTGGGGTTTTCTAATTAGACCAACTGATGTATGTGGGAAAAGACAGACAAGATGTCAGGAGTCTGATCTCTTCTTTAGGTTGGAAAGAGACCTCAAGCTAAGTAGATACTGCAAACAAGTATTCCAAGTTTGACTTCAGTCTGTCAATCAGCTAGTTGTTTTGAAGAAAAGGGGGTTGTTTGTGCATCCACAGCAGTAGGAAATACTATCAAGGGAGAGGGGTAAAGCCTGTTCACTTCTGTGTAATATGTAGAGGCAGAAGTTCTTGCCAGGCAAATAGCAAGGGATTGGTGGAAGAGTGGGGAGCTGGAGAAAACCGTAAAACCAGTAGAACCATAGAATTATGGAAGAGAATCATAGAACATTCTGAGTTGGAAGGGACCCACAAGCATCATTGAAGTCCAGCTCCTGGCCCTGCATGGGACAGCCCCAAGAATCACATCATATGCCTGAGAGCATTGTCCAAGTGCTTCTTGACAACTGTCAGGCTTGGTGCTGTGACCACTTCCCTGGGGAGCCTGTTCCAGTATTGTTGTTGCATCCTTGGTTTCCATTAAAGTAATGTATTTTAATTCCTCACTCATCTTTTGAAGGTGTTTCCTAGGTTTGGCTTAAGGATCAAGATCAAGTCTGTGACAACATGACTGTCTGCTCTGAAAAGTTCTCTCCTGTCTGTTCAAGCCTGTTTCTGTCATGTACCAATGCCCCATGTGAGTTCTTCCATGGTGCAGGGGTGGTTTGGTCCTTCACTAGTTTCTCTGAGGACACAGAGCATGCTGGAGGATATGTGTCACATTCTGCATGCCACTGGGATGGCTTTGGGACATCTTAATGATTTTAACCTCTGTTGTTCAAACAGAGTTTGAATTCAGGGTGACAATGCCTTGCTGTGCCATGTAAAATTCCCAGCATGGACTGCTTCTTTCTAGCCTGACTTATTGCTAGCACCACCCAGCACTTCATCCCTTTGTCTTTTGTTGGCTGCTATTCTGTGTCTATGTCTCCCCATCAGAAAGGGAGGGTCAGAAAGGACTGAGAGGTCCCTGCAACATGAGCCTTGCACTGTGCAAGCTGTCCAGCTTCTCTGCAGCGGTTACAAATCGTTATCCCAATACAAGCAGGACCACACTCATCTTCAGCCTTCCCTGAGTGCTGGGAGCTTCCACCACAGTGACCACACTTTGTTACAGCAGATGCTGTAAATCTGGATGACTGTGTAGAAGGCATTTCTGAGGATGAAAGTGGTGGGGCGGAAGAGCCTTCCCTAAAGCCTGGGGGACAGCATTACTCTTTACCATGTCCCCACCACATAATTTCTTGCAGAATACTTTCTTCCTGCTGCATCTTGCCCTGTTTCAGACATCTCCTTTTCTGACTTGCTCCTCCCTCTCTCTTTCAATCTCTGCTGTTTGTTCTATGAAACTATTCATCAGATAATTCCCACAAACTGCTCCTGGGCATCAGTTCACTCATGAACAGCTCTGTGAAAGTCTTCTTGAAATGCCAGCTGCTCTGAGTGGATGTGCAGGTGCCATAGGATCCTTCTGTCCTTTGTCATGAGGGGAATCCTTTGGATGGCGCAGATATTCTCACCAACAGACAAATTCTGAAATGGTTTCCTGAGGTCAGTCTCTCCTGTCTGATGTTCATGTTCCTTCAGAACACAGTGAATACTCAAGGCAGAATCACCACATTCAAAAGCAGTTAGGTAAATTAATAGGTATGGATCAATTTAATCAGAGATGCAAACAGCTCTGGGTATGCTGGAACCATAGGGCCAGCACTAGCTGATTCTCCAGCAGGCTTGCGCAAAGTTTCCATGCCCCTGCTAAAGTAAAGGAATGTAGAGGTAGATAAATCAATATCCACTGTTTGCTCTATCCCTTTTCCATGCACTCCTCTGTGAGCACAAACCAACCAGAGTCTTTGCTTGGGCCCATCCCCAACAGCCCATCTGAACCCTTCTCTAGCTGAGATCACATCGGAAGGAATTTCTCAGGATGATAGGCCTGCTTTCCTCCAAAGAGGGGCTTAAAACAAAACAACCAGAGTCATTCAATTAGGGTTTGGGGCTTAGAAGGCCCCTTATCTCATGAAAGAGAGATTAAAGCCCTCTGATAATTTATAAAGTGCTTAAAAGTTTAAAGGGGAATTGGGCTTTTATCTGAACTATCTGATAACATGAAGAGCGCAAAGGCCACGCACAAGTCAGCTCCAGGGTGCAGTCACTTCATAGAGAGCTTGTGCTTCCAACCATGGATCTGATCCTAGTCCCTAAAATTAATAGGCAGACTCCCAGACTCTCATAGACTAGTATCCAGGCCAGTCTGACATGTCCCCATGGCTCAGACACGCAGTCACATAACTCTTGCCTAGAAAGTCCTTGGGTGTTCTCACTTAGCGGTGCCTGACACCTCCTGTGATGAGATGGGCTGCATGTCCCAGATGCCTTTGGGTGAACATCCTGGCATTGAGGGCTTCTCCCATCACACCAGTGGCCAGTGCTTACTTAATGACGGTGTGTGGTGTGCTCAGCATGCCCTAAACCATGTACAGTTGGTCCAAGTTCTCTCAGAAGCTTGCCCAACCTGTTTTCCTTTCAGCTGGTATTTCAAACAGCCAGTTATTATTTGTGTGATTGAGGCCATCACTCATTTACTCTCCTGGTAGACTTTTGCTGTTTTCCCAACTGTCTCTTTCTCATGCTCATGTCCACGTTGGTTGATGCTGACAGTGGTGTCCTGACAGGCTGAGACCACCATTGAACAATGGAGAGGGAGGAACATGTGTGGGACACAGAGTGTACACTGGAGCAGGCCCTGGGCACTGGAACTGGATCCTGCAGGAGACTGGGACTCTCAGGCTCACAGCAAAATGTCAAGGTCACTATTCCTCAGCATTGCCCACACGTAAAGGAAATAACTTGCCCTTTGAGCAACAGGGCTAACAAAGCCTGGGGTTCCTGGGGAAAATGGGCTGTCCTTTCTCCCCAGACATCTTGTCCTCACCCACTGCATTAATCCTTGCCCCACAATATGCAAGGGACAATAGCAGTGTGCATAATCTAGAGCTAGATACCTGCCAGCGGGAAGTCATGTTCACATGTGGTGATGGCATAGCCCACTGATGTCTAACAGTTGAGTTCTCCCTCTCTTTCCTTCAGAAAACACTAGTTTGTATAATTTCACCTATTCTGACAGCCACAAAGTTACTGTTTTTGAAACTCCTACTGCTCTTTCCAATGTGATTGTAGCTGACTGATATGTTACAAAGCTACTGGAAAAAGGGAGGATGGACAGCCAAAGAAGCATTGTTTCCTTAGGAAAAAGGACTTTAAAAATACCCTGAAAATAAACCAGACTTTCTTCCTTTGTGCTGACTTTCAGTAAAAGTGTGTCTTTCATCCAGCACTCCTAACTCCAGTCATCCCAGCAAGCCGCCAGAGCGACCTGGCCCATCCTCACTGAACCAAACTACTCAGTCTTTCAGGAGTGAATGAATCAAAACCTCCACCTTGCATCTGCTTTGCCAGCAGCCCACAGGAGGATCAAAATGTTCCCAAAATAAAGCATTATGGAAATTGTCTGCCAAATACTTGTTCCGAAGGGCCTTTATTGCATCCTTTCAAGTCCAAGTTGAAGGTTAATTGCAGATTTTGGTGCATCACTTGGGGAGACAGCTTTGTCAATCTCTGATCTGAGGGCAAGGAAATCTGAGTCCCTTTCCCAGTTCTTTCTAGGGCCTTCCATCTAAGCTTAGAGAACCAATTCCTTTTTGTATTTTCTTTCTTGGATTTTGTCCATCTGCTTTGTTTAAACTGTTTTCTCTTTGGGAAGGAGGCTGGCATTGGTGAAGAAGTGACCAGCATTTCTAGAATTGGGCCATGAACTTGACAGACATGGCAGTACAACACTAATAGCACACAATAATAGAAAAGGACTTGAGAAGTCTTAATTTCTGGAAAAATACAGGCAAGGATATAACTATAACAGAATATTCTTAGTTGGAAGGGACCCGCAAGCATCATTGAAGTCCAACTCCTGGCCCGGCCCAGAACAGCCCCAAGAATCACACCATGTGCCTCAGAGTATTGTCCAAAAGCTTCTTGAACTCTGTCAGTCTTGGTGCTGTGACCACTTCCCTGGGGAGCCTGTTCCAGTGCCCAATCACCTGGGGGAAGAACCTTTTCCTGATATCCAACCTAAACCTCCCCTGACACAACTTCAGGCTATTCCCTCAGGTGTTGTCACTGGGCACCACAGAGAAGATATCAGTGCCTGCCCCTTTTTTTTTCCCTCACGAGGAAGTTGTAACTGCAACGGGGTCTCCCCTCAGTCTCCTCCAGGCTGAACAGACCAAATTACCTCAGCCACTCCTCATACAGCTTCTCCTCAAGGTCCTTCATTTGGTTGCTTTCCTTTGGATGATCTCTAATCACTTAATTTCTTGCTTGTATTGTGGCACCCAAAACTGCACACAGTATTCAAGGTGAGGCTGCATCAGTGCAGAGCAGAACAGGACAATCCCCACCCTGACCTGGCTGGCAATGCTGTGCCTGATGCCCCCCAGGACATGCTTGGCCCTCCAGGATGCCAGGGCACTGCTGACTCCTGTTCAACTTTCCATCAACCAGAACCTCCAGGTGCCTTTCTGTGGCACTGCTTTCCAGCATCTCATTCCCCAGTCTGTCTGTACATCCAGGGTTGCCCCATTCCAGGTGCAGAATCCAGCACCTTCCCTTATTGGACTTCATGCATATGGTGACTGCCCAGACCCCTGGTTTGTCGAGAGGAGACCTCTCTCTGTAGGGCCTCTCTGACTTCAAGCATGTCAACAGCTCCTCCCAGCTTTGTATCATCTGCAAACTTGCTTAGTATCCCTTCCAGTCCTGTGTCCAAGTTGTTTTTGAGGATGTTGAAGAGCATGGGGCTTAAGATAGAGCCCTGTGGAACCCCTCTAGTGACATTTCCCCAGTCTGAAGTCAGCCCATTCCCTGTAACCCTTTGTGCCCAACCTGTGATCCAGTTGCTCACCCATTGCATGATGTGTTTATCCAGTTGTGTGCTGGACATTTTGTCCAAAAGGATCTGTGAGAGATGGGATCAAAAACTACTGAAATCCAAAAAGATTACATCAACATGTAATGCATGCATAATATTTAAGTATGTAATGTATATCTAAGGGAATGTACATATATATATACATATATAATGTTCACATTTCTAAAGAACCCAATATAAAGTGTGGGAATTTATGTATTTAAAGAAATCACTTTGAAAATGTTTGGAAGTGTTTGGTCTGGACATTGGTACTGGCAATGTGCACAGGACATGGGAATCTGCTTGCAGTTAGTGAGATTTGCTACACAGCCAGGCCTGTCCAACACCTTCCATACAGCCAGGCAAGGCTTGCTCCAGGGACCACTGCATGTCAGCACTCAGAAGCTGACAGCTCTTGTCTGCTGAAGAAGATTTTGTGTATACATCAGCCACCTGGCTTGTGTGGTGCTGAGCATGGGAGCCACTGTGACATGGAAGTGTTCAAAACATTCATGAAACATTAGAACATTTTTGGGGGTTTTTGTTGCAGTTTGTCCTTTGGTTTAGGACACCACCAGAACCAGCCAAGAATACTTTAGCATGACAACATTCTCATTTGTATGGATGGCATGCTAACATCCTCATTCTTACCTTGCATGTCTGTCAAGTATAAGCAAAGTATCTATTAAATGTGTCTGACTGGATTTCAGCTGCTCTTTTAAAAGGTCGCTGATACAAGTTTAGACAATAAGCCAAGAGGAGTCTAAATCCCCATGGAGAACATACAAGGCATTCTCTTTTGTTGCTGATTTAATAAGGAAGAATTGAATACTCCTGTTTAGAAAGGCCCAAATACTCCGAAGGTTTCTGCTTGAATGGAAGTTGGAATTCACTTTGGCTGTGCTATCACACTCTGCATGCTCACCTCTCCACAACGCTCCAGCCAAGGATTTTACTTTGGGAACTTCTGCAAGAATAGCAGGTGACAACACTAGCTTTTTGTGGGAAACCTTGTTTCCAGAAGATACCTCCTTCCAAATGTGAGGCTCATCCTCCAAGGCCAGCAACAAGAAGTGAGATGAGATACATGATATTCAACACCCAAGACCATAAATGAGGTGATCAACATGTGCCAAGGAAATGAAAATAATTTTAGTTTTGAAGCACTAGGGATTTGCAAATAATAAACCTGAGAATTCATCTGTAGGCAAGACATAAATGTATCACTTCAGATGACAAATAATCAATCATAAACTCATTGGCAGCTTAACAACATGACCAGGGTTGAAGTGTCCCAGATACATGATTGGGAGTGTTACTTGATTGCAGGCATGAATCCTCAGGTCCACATGGAACCAGAAACTAAGCTAAGATCTCACCAAGCTGGCCTTAGCTGCCAACTCCAAACCCCTTCGCTTAGTCAAGTCCTCCGTGCAATACACACTTCCTGCCCTATCCCTTGCCAAAGTCCCACTTATCTGCAGCTCACCCCCAGCAGCAGATGGAAAACATCCATAACAAGAAGCAATGGGAAAATCAGCTCTGGTTGGCTCCTTACCTCTCAGCACACTCCAAAATCAGTGAGCTGTGCTGGCTCCCTATCCCAGACAGTGCTGCCATCTCTCCCTTTCTATTTTAACTGCTTCACATAAGGAGTGGAAAATTCTGCAAGGGAATTAAGCTGCTGGGAACACTGGTAGGCATTAAGCTGTGAATAACCTCTCACTTGCCTGAGTCACAAGAAACATGTTAGTGAGGGAAGCAGGGTAGGTCAGTGCCATGATGGGACACAGGCATGGATGTCTCTGTGAATCAGATGTCATAAAAAACAATACCCTGTGCATTATATTTATTATATAGCTTTATAAGAGCCCAAAGCAGCAAGATGTGCCAGTCTGCACCATTACAACTTTGCAGAGCTCCAGACACAAGGTACAAGCGGGCACGACTCACTCCTTGGCAGAGGATCTCATGGAGCAGTGCACTAGAGTTTGTAAGCACTGTGTGTCCCCCAGCACAGGAACATGAACAAATGCCACGTGCCTAACGCACCCGAGTGTGGAGGCTGCACATTATTACAACTTTCACAATCGCAGCTTCATATCTCCGATGTGATAACAGACAGACAGTTTCTATTACGCAAACGGCACCTGGTAGGGCCAAGCAACCCACAGCAAGGCATCGCTGGCATTCTAGGAACGGCTCTGGTCCTCTGCTGCCAAAACTCACTGCCCACAGCACATCCCAGTGCAGTGACATGCCAACGGGAAGCTACAACTATTTTTCTGGTGCAACACAGGGTGCCTTTTGGGAGTGACAAGAAGCATATTTTTGGGGGATACTGTGAAGTCCTGCTGGAGAAGACCAGCAGGTAGATGAATGTGGAGCAGCTCAGGCAAGACCTGACACCACAGAGGGTGCCTGTTGCTTATATAAAACAGCTAATAAAGCTGGTTATCATCCCAGCAACTCTTGCCTTAGGTGTCAGTGGCCATGTAGAAGACACCCAAAAGCAATATACATGCTGGCTTTGCTGTCCAAGGACAGGAATGTATAGCAGGAACTCAGCAGCTGGATTTTGTTGGTCCTTGAACAGATATCTAGCAACAAATGTGGAGCAAAGCTGTTCTCAAAAGGCACTTAAGCACATGTGGAGGCCAGTGCACCTCCAATGCCTGAGCAATGGAAAGTGTGGTGGTGGGACGAACCCTATTTTGACCAGTTCTCCCCTGAATAGAGTGAGAAAAAGACCTCCTCCCAAGACCCTTTGCACAGGCAATTTGTTTATGTTAATCCCTGTACCCCCATTGGCCCATTTGCCTCTCCACCCAGTTGTCAGTTCCCTGTCTATCATTCCCTGGTTGACACCCCAGTTCTTGAAAGTTCTGTTTTACTCGACGTCCCATTGGCCCTCTTCCCTCAACCACTCCCTCAGTCCCTCTCCATTGGTCCCTGCATCCTGGCCCCTCCTTTGCACCACCCCTAAGCCCTCAGTTCATTGGTCCCTGTTGCTCTGCCTGCCCTCATATAAAACCCTATGCACACCCATTCTTCCCTATCTTCAGTCCCTGGCTCTCTTCAAGTGCTATCCTGTTAAACTGCCTTGGAATACCAAACCGATGACCCTTCCTGCTTTTACTCATCAATCTCTTTTGCTGTTCGCTTAGCTACCTGGCTTAGCAGCAGCCTGCATGCAGGGGAAAGCTGCACCAACCCAGGCGGCTCTCTGTACCAGAGACGCTCTTGGGAAGGTCATGGCAAATACCATCAGACCCAGCAGTGACACACACATGTGGATTAAAGTTAAGCATGTATTTGTGTGCTGTCCTAGATCATATCCATTGCAATCTCAGGACCTGTGTCTGCAGAGGCTTTGTTGGCAGAAGGTCTCTTAATGCAAAATGTCACCTACTGAGAATAGGCTTTTGCTGGGGTCTCCTGCCTAAATAGAGGACATAGCAAGCCAATGTGCAGGAACAGAGAATTACCCCAGCAGGTGTAGAGCCTACAAACATTTTTAGTCACAGAAATCATCAGAAAAAACCAAAACAAACCAACCAAGCTCTTACACCTGCATCTTGCTCACAGACTTCTGTGAAAGAGCCTAGAAGGCACATAAGAGAGACATACTCACACCTCTGCCTGCTGAGAACAGACACATTGTTCCATTCCTTATGGTGAGAATGTACTGCGATGTACTTATTTGCAACCAAAAGCATGACAGGAAAGGCCTCAGTGAAAATTCATCCAAGGAAATTGTAAACGAATTTTACAAATACCAGGGGCATCAAATGAAAGCAGCAAGTAAAGCACACAGTAGGATGTGTCTGTTCACACAACAGGTAGTGACACCGTGGAAGTCCTTGCCACAGGATACTGTGGATGCTACAAGTTCACAGGGTTTAAAACCACCAAAACAAATGTGCAGAAAAACAACAGAAAACGCAACAAAGATACAAGGTTTGCCTCTGAAAGTCCCCCAAATTACAAACTGTGGGACACTGGGGAACATTTGGGAGATGTATCACTGTACATTTGCTTTCAAGTAATGCACTTTGCGTGTGTTATCAGCCACTGTTGGAGACAGGCTGCTGGGCTCCAAGAACCCTTGGTGTGACACGGCACAGCTGTTCCTCCCCTGTGGACATACACTTTGCTTGGTGGGGGCAGACAGAAGCAGCAGACTCCCAGCAGCCAGTGTCAGAGGGAACACCTCAGCTTGGATCGGGCTCCATCCCATAGCTGGTTGTGCATGATCAGGGATAGACATTTTGCTCAAAATGAGATTGGGCCAGAGACTTGAATTCCGGCATTTCTTCCTCGGTACAAACACTAGCATGCACCCCTTATATTTCAGCTCTTAAAAATGTAAGTTTCAGTCTGAAAATCACATTTCATACACAAAAAATGGAAATTTGACACAACACACTCTCCACTAGAATAGCTGAAATATTGTGGCTTTGTCCCAACACAGACTGAGAGCTAATTAGAAAGCTTTGAAAGTTGTTCCCAAACAGAACTGCTTTTCTCTGGTTATCTACCATGGCAGTCTCACTCCAGAAATACAGAAATATGTCTCAAAATACAAGGATGCATATCAGGAATTTGTAAATGTATCTGGAAAAGAATGGCACATTCTGTTTTACACAGAAGTGATAACATGGCTATGGTTAGAAGCTGAAGCTCTGAGAAGTGCTCAAATGCTCCTTTTCCAACATTATGAGAGGAAATGCCAGAGGCCAAGGACTCAGGCAGTCCTGGGGGGAAGCTGGTCGAGGGGTCTGGGATGTCAGCCACAGAAGCAAACTTCCATGATTAAAAAACACAACAGAAAGATAGCAGAGCATCTTTCTAATACAGTAATGGCAATTCCAGGCACCCATACTCACAAATCAGATTAAAAAAAAATTCACGGGCTTTGTTTAAATATAAAAAATTTAAATCCAACATGGTAAGCTATAGTTTTTATATCTGCAACAGAGCCTTTAAGCATTCAGACTTCATACTCCCAAGTTTTTGTTGGTGACTCTTTGGGCTGGAAATTTGTTTCGAAAAGTGCAAGAAATATGGGGGGGCGGGGGGAGGTGAAAATCAAACTGATTTGGGGATTTCTTTTGTCACAGCCCTTTTGAAATCCTTGCTGTTACATGCAGAGCAGCTCCTGCCTAAGTAAGACTTTGGCCTAAATATTTGCCCTGGAAAATACTTTCAAAAATAGCAAAGTCAAAGTAGAATAGGGCCATGGATCCATTCATGACTATCAACACTAAAATAAAATTTTAAAATAAGAAAAAAGACAAGAAACTTGCTACATGTTTTGTTTGGGGTTTTGTTTTTTGTTTTGTTTTGCTTTTTTTTTAATAAATATCATCAGTAGCATGAAACAGGGCAGTCAAATTTTCTGGACTAATTGATGAGTAAATCCACTCAAGTCAAGTGGCTTATGAGCAGAATAGCCTGCAGAGTGTTAGGAAAAAGAAAGAACAAAGATGTTAGCTGGTTTTGCAACACAGAAAAAGAAAAAAAAAATACTTTAGCTGCTTTTCTTTGCAGACAGTTCCTGACATTCACAGTCTCTAATGAATGGTTAACTTACCAACTCATTAGAGGCTATTTACATTGTTTATGAGCATATGAATAATTACACAATGAAGATAGTGAAACATAATCACCTAATAACAGCATATAGTTGTGGCATAGATGAATTGGATGATCGAGGAGATCCTGCCTAAGTGCTGCCAGCAAGCCCCAGCCTGCCCTGATCATGGGGTGCTTGGAGACTCCTTCTTCCTCTCCCACAAGCAGCAAGCCCAGGAAAGGCAAAAAAAATTTCCAGGGACACTTGT